>LOJH01004307.1:0-12559 GCA_001685095.1 Ellobius talpinus | reverse complement strand
AACTCAGGACCTCTGGAAGAGCAGCCAGTGCTCTTAACCTCTGAGCCATCTGTCTAGCCGTGCCCCCCATACCTTTTTAAAAACTCAAAACAAAACTTCAGAATGAAAATAGCAGTCACATAATTTTGCCATCTCTCACCATACAAGGCCACCATACAAGGCATCAACTAGATGGCCAAGCCAAAATTCATGGACACAGTCTACAACAAAACTAGGTTAAAAAGTATCACTATAACCCCCAAAATGCTAAATGGGGAAAAGCTGTCCATAGCCAGACTACAGAATGAAATAACTTGGGGCAACAGTAGGGATGGCGGAGGTAGTTAAGAAACTGACAGTTAACTAACTGCAGGATGAGGCGAACCTCATTAATAAGGCAGCTGCAGTAGGGAGGAAAAAATATTCTTACTCTTACAAAAGTAAGAAACACCTGAAGACTACGACAAGATTTGGACATCAACAAAAAAAGGAAAAATGAGAATAAAAGGAAGTCACACATAGAGACAGCAGATAATGCTTCCCAGGGAGCAGTCCCCAGCCAGGAAACAGTCAGGACAACAGTACTATTATGAGGTATGCAGCTTACTAGATGGTACACATGGATGCATGAAGTGTATACAACAAACTTGTTTTGCAGAGCAGACAACAGGAGTTTTAGAAATACAGATCTAACACAAAAGCAGTAAGACACAAAGTAACAAAGAGGGAACAAGGAAAATTAATAATATATATACAAGCCGTAGAGTCTTCTGCAGTCAGTCAAGGATATAAAAGCTAACCAACACTCCCCCCCACAACCGCTGCCGCCACACACATATACACACACACAAAAATAAAAACTGGATTTTAACACTTATCAAGTAAGGAGTATAAAGAGGTACCATAAAGAGGAGGCAGCAGCTGCTTCCCCTCAAATAAGGGGATGAAAAGAAGATTGACATAAGCAGTTCCATAGGGCCAGCCTCTTGCTGCAGGCCCTTCACAGTGCGTTCGGTCCTCGCAAGAACTGTGCTTTTTCTCCATTTCTCAAGTGCAGAAAATTTAGTCAGTCATTCTTACCCAAGACTACCCTCTATCTATACACAATAGTTACAAGTCCAGAAACTGATCTATCTGCAGAAAATGAGTTATTTGGGAATTTGGGAGGAGGGGTGGATCTGAAAACAAAATAGGAAAGCATTAGCTAATTAAACAGGATGTCAAGAATGCTTAACACTTATCTTAAATTTTTTAAATAGAAAATTTAAAGATCAACTCTGTTACTTCAGAACTTTTTTAGTATAAACACTAAGCTAAACTTTAAATGCATTTCTAGAAAGGTTAATTTTATAGCAATCTAATAGAAAATACGATCGCCCTTCCTTAAAAGTTTTCTACCACATTTACTTAAACCGGGAACTACCTTGTCCCTCGTAGCATTCAAGTGGAAAAACAAATACAAAGCCAGTCAGTACAGGGTGGGGAAGTGCAACCCAAATGTAGAAGCAAAGCAGAGGGTGAAGTTAAACAACTCTGACCTTAAACTTCCATGAGACAGAGATACAATCTGTACTTAAGGACTGACTTTATTTGAGGACTCTTCAACAAGTCCCTGATCCTTTTATTATTATTACTGTATTGCATTGTATGGGTGTGTGGCCAGTAGGTACATCTGTACATCACTTGTTCCTGCTGCAAATGAAGGTCAGAAGAGGGCAAGCACCCCTGGAACTGGATTTAAAGATGTTTGTGAGCCACCTGTAGATGCTGGAAATCAAACCCGGTCCAAAGCAGTAACAAGCGCTCTTAATAACTGAGCCATCTCTCCAATCTCCCAACCCCATCTTTTTTAATATTGCTGGCTGTTTGATGTGAGATTCCCCTCTATATGCTGTGAATATCATTGGTTAATAAAAGAACTGCTTTGGCCTGTTGATAGGGCAGAACTTAGGTAGGCGGGGGTGGGGGACTAACTGAATGCTGGGAGAAGGGGGAAGCTATGGAGCCGCCACGGCAGACAGACATGCTGAAACTCTGCTGGTAGGCTACGATCTCGTGGTGACACACAGATTAATGGAGATGAGCAAAATTAAGATATAAATTAGCCAATAAGAAGTTAGAGTTAATGGGCCAAGCAGTAGTTTAAATAATATAGTTTCTGTGTGATTATTTCGGGGCTAAACAGTCAGGAACTAACGGCCTCCTCCAACATCTGTTGACAGTTAATATAAAACATAATGTTAACATTTGCATTTATAAAAAAATTAAGAATACTCACAAATATTAACAATAGTTGTTTCTTGCTATAAAGCTGTAATGGCTCTCTTTATAAGATACATTTATATAAGTTTTTAAATTTTTGTAACTTTTTCAATCAGAAAATGAATCAAGTACATACTGATGTGACATTAATCCTTAAGAAAAACATCCATGGCTAGGAATGTAGCTTGTAGAATGCTTGCCTCACAGGCACAAGGCCAGGCGTTTGAAAGGAAGGAAAAGGTTCTGCAACACAAAGTAACTATGGAAAAAGCCAAGGCACAACTATCAAATAAATCTAGGTTTAAAATCAGCCAGGTGGTGGTGGGTGGTGGTGGTGCATGCCTTTAATCAGAGGCAGGAGGATCTGAGTTCCAGGCCAGTCTGGTCTACGGTGAGTTCTTATAGAATTTAACAAGTACCTAATTTACCAACTGACAATTTCCAGGAGATAAGATTGAGAAACTTTAGGTATAAAATTGAGAAACAATAGATTTAAATAAATGACATGCCACTAAACTCTGTGCAAAATGTACACTGAATATAACAGATAAGGCTAGGTTAGAATGAATTGCCAATATTCATGAAATAAATAACCCCTGCAGGTTTGATTGTTTAAAAAAATTACACCAGTGAACTAGCAATCTATTTAATCAAATAAAGGCATTCATTATTAAGCTGTAAGTGAATAAGAAAATCTTATCACCATTCTTTGAATGTCAAAATGAATTTATTTCACTTCCTTGACATCTGCATAAGCAGAAATGACAGACACAAAAGATTTAATAATTCCGTAATTAAGAGTATTGTCTTAGCATATACATCAGATTAACAACTACATACTCATCATCAAGTCTATAAGCAATCATCTTTTCAGCATGAAATTTAAAGTTGTAGCATTTTTTCCCATGTGCAAATCTTTCTTGTCACCCTCTGCCCTTCCATCTTCTCCCAAGGAAAGCCAGGTGCAAACTAAGTAAAATGGTAGCGAGGAGGGGAGTGAGGCAAGGGTAACTATGTCCTCAGTGGGTAAGAAGGTATGCAGTAAGGAGACCATGCCCCTCCTAGGCGGCTGCCTATTCAGTGAGAGATAAACAATACATTATAAGTAGTATCAAGAATAAAAAGATCTCTTGGATATGGTGATTAGTGCCTATAAACTGATACTGGGCAAACTAAGTAAAGCAGTAGGAAAAATAAAAGACCAGATTACACTATAGTAGCAACTCAAAGCCAGCCAAAGCTACATAGTAAATTCTGTCTCAATACAAACAGAAGGTATAGAGGTAAAGGACTGTAATCCCAGTAAGTGGGAGGCTGAGGAAGGACTGCAGTGAATTTGAGGCAGCCTGGGCTAAAAATCAATTCAAGGCCAATTTGGACTACACATTGAGACCCTGTTTCAAAAAGAAAACATGAAATAGGATGGCAGCAAAGGAGAAAGACCTGACAGCTGGCAGTGGCACTCCACTGGGCCTGGGGGGCTAGAGACCTTGCTTGCACTCTTGGTCTACACAAAGAGCGAGCTGGAGACAGTAACAGATGGCCCAGTGGCATAAATAACTAGAAAAGAGTGAAAGCAACACAAGCATATGCCCCACCCCAACAAGAAACACCAAACAAGAAAGATCTCAGTCGCTGAACCTCTGTCTAACCACCTGTGAACTATGTAACTGCCTATGACTTTTAAAATGAGTATTTTAGAACCTGAAATTAGTAAGGTCTTCAGCAGCTCTTAAGTTCCCTGAATCTAATGGATTCTATATACAATGTATACTGTCCAGGATACAGCTACCATCAAATGGCATATTGCTGAGCAACAGAGAGACTACTAGAACAGTAATGAGAATTCAGAACTGGTGAGTTAAAAAAAAAAACCCAGGACTACACTTCACCATCTGTCAACAAATCCTCTAAGAAACACTGCCACACTCTCCTCTAAAGAAATCTTACTAATGTTGTTTTACCAACGAAAAATTCTCCTACAATAAGACTGTATCTACGGGATATAGTCTAACAGTGTTTATTTTCTAATTTTTAACACTCTGGATTTTCTATGTGATATTTTCATATTCTACTTCAAAAATACAGTACAGAAATGCAGAATGGTGAATCTAATATAAGAGTCAATTTCTATATGGATCATATTAGTAGAAAATCCACTCTATGCAGAATGCCAGATTTATCACTTAGAACAAATGCCACCTAGTGGCAAGTGTTACATATTATTAAATCCTTTTCAGGCACAGTCACTCATCCAACAAGTAGTAATCTGGGAGATGGTCTATGTAATTATTATAAATAAAATGGCTTTAAGAGTTCACAGAAAGAGTAGACAGATGTAACTCAGACAAATCAACATCTGTAGTTACAGCAGATGTTAGTCACAGCAGAAATATGCATAAGTATTCTGATATCAATTAAATAACACTTTTATATATAGGTTCTCTTAAATTTATTTACTTCATTCACTCTTCCATTATGTCAACATATATGTCTTAAACATGTAGATTTTTTCCTCCCTTCTTTTCCATATCCCCTTTTCATTACCTGAAAATTCCACAGTACAAAATGGGGGAGATACTGAACCATTTCTTTCCACCACCCCCTAAAGGATACTTCACCGTTTATTATAAAGCAAAATCCATGCACAGATATCATAAGAAAAGTATGGGGAATCTGAAATGGGTCACCAGCTGCTGCATCCACTGCTCATTCCTAGTCTGATAGGGACTGAACTATTTCTTAAGTGTCTACTACTTCCAAAACTGAGGTTATTTTATATCCCTTACTGTATGTATTCAATCCTCAAATCAACACCAGGAGAACTGAAATTAACTAACATGCTCATTACCAAAGATCTACTTTAGTAACAGACAGCACACTGACTCCACAGTTCCCAATACTACACTGGCTCACAAAAAAGTTGTTTTGACTTTCCATTCCTAGGCCGATCCCCAAAATGGACCTCTATTATGTTTCTCTTATGATCACCACCAATTTCAATCTACTTTACAACAAACCTTGGATCAATTAAAACCTGCTGGTATTCTATGCATCCCTGACTTAGTTTGACTAAGTTTCTCCAGAGAGTCCTAAACCACATTTCTGGCTTAACTAAAACTCCCCTTTACCACCCATCTTTATATAAACACCCCTTCGATTGAACATAATCAATGATACCAGTGTGCCTACCAACACTATACATGTGTCTCAGCACTCATCACAATTTCTCTTAAACTTTAGTTATCTGAACACTTTCCATTAAATCATGTCCAACACAGCACGCTGGATACTAAGAGACTGTCACAGTGGAGTTCTTTACTGAGGAGTGCTCAACAACTGTCTCTTTACTACATATTGTTAATGAAATATTCTAAGAGAGAACAGCCTCATTTCCCCGAAGTTACCCTTCATGTCTTGGGACCTCTGTATTTCTGCTTACTCTTAATTGGTGGAAGGGTTAGGAAGAGAATTAACTGGTTTGGGGCATGGGAACTATTCTCACATTAGAACCAAAAATATGATTTGAACAAGTACACCTGCAGATGAACTTTTACAGAAAAGGGGGGAAATACTTTGTTCCAATGCAAACCAGTCTAATATTAGTATGTCCTAGAATCCTGGATAAATTAAGGTATGTCCAAGGCAAAGCTGTTTATAATTTACAAACCCCTGTAACACTGGTTCTATACTTCATAATGTAGCCTATTCTATTACGTTCTCTAATACAAAGTAACACTTTGACAGGACACTTATGAGAAACTATTCTAACAATTCAGAGTATCATCAAACTAAGAGTGCAAATTAGCTCTAGTGTCAACTAAACATACTAAAGGAAATAGGAATCATGGCAGAGGGATTTTCTAGTGTATTCTCTCACATCCATCAGATGCAGGCAGCACGTTCAGTTCAAGTCTTTGTAACTTACGATGCCTAAAAAATGGTTTGTTTTTTCTTTTCGTATATAAGCCTAGAACAGTTTAACTGTCCCCAATAATGCCAGAGACCTCACCAATCTGACTCAACAGATGCTGTGTGTACCTCTGTGCACTTTCTCAACCCAACAAATTTACACAAATATTTATACAGGCGAGGCAGTGGTGGCATACGCCTTTAATTGAAGCACTCGGGAAGAAGACACAGGGGGACCTCTGTGAGTTCGAGGGCAGCCTGGTCTACACACTGAGTTCCAAGGCAGTCAGAGCTATTACACAGAGAAACCCTATCACAGTGGTGGCATACGCCTTTAATTGAAGCACTCAGGAAGAAGATGCAGGGGGACCTCTGTGAGTTCGAGGGCAGCCTGGTCTACACACTGAGTTCCAGGGCAGTCAGAGCTATTACACGGAGAAACCATATCTCGAAAAACCAAAACAAACAAAAAATATTTATACAGATAGACAATTATCATCACTTATACTTCCTCCACCCCCATAAATCTGTTGTGTATGTTTGAAAAACACATTAAGACTATCATTTCATTCACTAAAGCAGCAGCAGGCCTAATGAGGCATAAGCAACATCATGATGTAATGTCAGACTATAAGAGGCATCCAAAATGCCAACAGTGTCTGAAAGATAGCAGCAGCTGGGCAGTCAACATTCCTTTATTATTGTGGTTGTCCAAGCAGATCCATAAGCAGCAAAAAGTAAACCCCAAAGTTGGGAATGACTCAATGACAACATCCCTGGTGAATCAGTAATTTACCAAATATGCCTGCTCAAAATGTCAAAGTACGCATCTCAAGGGCTGCGGTCCTATGTACTAAACACACTGCTGCTTTCCTAAAACATGACCCACAAACCACAGGATGCAATAGAAAAGTGTATCTCTTGTCCATGAGAGGTTACCAAGGGAACTGACAGTAAAATAGCTCCATATTTTACTATTTACAAATCACTCACACCTTGTTTTATTGGACCTTTATAATTTCATATGTAACATAGTCACAATGTGCCTGGCAGATACATACAATGAAAGCATTACTCCCTACTTTATAAAGACAGAATCTGATGAAGAAACTATAAGTAACCAGTAAATAATCCTTCCTAAAAATGAGTTTTCCTGTAAATCATTAATTTGATTCCTTGCATAGGTCAAAAACAAAGCAGTATACAATGCCCCAAGGTTTCATAGACATTTTTATGCATCTGAGAAGTAACTGAAACACTTAAAAATAATGGAACCAGCTGGACATGGTGGTAACATATACATAATCCCATGGATTATTATGGTTTTTGTTTGTTTGTTTTCAAGTCAGGGTTTCTCTGTTACAGTCCTGGGTATAAACCAGGCTGGCTTCGAACTCACAGAGATCGAATATTGTGACTTTGAGGCCAGCCTGGGGTAAGAGAAAGAGTGTGTGTGTTCTACGTGGATACATGTGTGGAGGCCTGAGCACATCTGGTGTCATTCTTCAGTCACTGTCCACTTTTCTTTTTCTTTCTTTTTTGGAGACAAGGTCTCTCTCTCTCTGGGGCCTGGAACTCACCAAGGAGGTTATGATGACCTAGTGGGGAGCCCTACTACGAGCTCCAAAGATCCACTGTCTCAACCTCCCCAGACTTGGGATGCTAGCATTTGGGACTCAAATTCACAGCCTAAGCACTAAAACCTAAGCTATCGCTCCCAGGCCAAAATTCTTGTCTTTAAATAAATAAATAACCTATTGAGAGAGCTGCTTGATAACCAACCATATAAAAACACAATGTGAAATTTATATTTGGACAATTTACAGCAGTGTACAATGCCCCAATGTCCTTCCATAAGCCTCACTATATTTTCTGGATTTTGTTTTGTTTTGTTTTTTCGAGACTGGGTTTCTCTGTAGCTTTGGGGCCTATCCTGGAACTAGCTCTTGTAGACCAGGCTGGCCTGAAACTCACAGAGATCCGCCTGCCTCTACCTCCCCAGTGCTGATTAAAGGCGTGCGCCACCACTGCCCGGCTCACTGTTTTCTACCACTGTGTGACAGCCCAAGGTTAAAAATTCCTTTAGGTTCATCAGCAACAGTTTCTTAACAGAATTATAAGTGAGAGATACATAAGTATCTTTATTACATGAGAAATTTATATATACTAACTTCAGATTATATAGTCACAGTATATTCATGTTTCAAAGTAATGTAAGTCTTCTGTTTGAAATTTTTTTTGGCTACTCCCTATCAAGTCCTGAGATATATAAATGGTTAAGAGAAAATGGTATCTGTCACCAAGTAACTAACAGTATTTGAATTACATTACAATTTAGTAACCTACTTCCAAATGAATTACATCCACCTTTAAAGACACAGGAGGGGCATGGAATTTAGCCCGATATATCTTCGTTAGACTAGTCTCTTGACCTCAGTCTCAAAGAATAACCTATTTTTCAAGTTTAGGGAGGCATTAAACTGTTGAGCCTATGCAGGAACACTCCATGTTCTTAAATATGAGCTTTGAAGATGAAGAAGGCATCTATGAAATAAATAGCTATGGAGAACCTGCTATGAAACACTAGCAAAGACTTAAGTATATACTTTGCATTCTATAAATGCTTTCAACTATTATCTCACTTAACCTTCACAACCCTCTGAATTAAGAATAATTACCTTGCAACTGATGGACGAGGAAAGGATAGGCCAGATTCTATTACAGAGATTTAAGGGAAAAGAAAAACAATTGGAACCCAACACAGAGAGAGCAAAGTCGTCTAGCCTGCTGCCTCTCCTAGTGAAGGCTGTAGGGGGAGCTATTGAAAGCTTTTTAAACTAGACACTGATTTACTGTTCAGAAACACTGCTCTGGCCATGGGGAAGCTAGAGAATCTGGAGGTAAATCTAAAGGGGAAAGAGGCCTGTGGTAAAAAATAGATGAGAAGTGATGTCGGCATGCATTGTTGCATTAAGGACAAGATAGAGTAGGGGTTGTTTAGGCTGTAAAACTATCAGTTCTTAGTAATTAGAAAGAAGGAAAGGCTTAGCTATGTGCACACATGTAATCCCAGCACTGGGGAGGTTTAGGCAGGAGTATCTTAACCACCAGGCCAGCCTAGGCTGAATGGTGCAACCTTCTCTCACTGGTTCAGAAGTAAAGGTTTTTAGCTTACTAAAAACCTTCCACTCTTAAGTGGAAGCCTAACTTTGCTGGGGGACCAGATGACACCTGACTGACAAAAGGAGCTGTCAAAAGGAGCAATGGGTTTCATCAGTAGGTAGCAAGTGCAAAAAAAGAAACAACCCTTCCCTGAAACCAAGAGTCAAGTCTAAACTTACATCCTAGTGGTCAGAAAATATTCTTGAAAGCATGACAAAGCATCAAAAAATGTAGGCCAAATATAAAAGCTGTCATTACTATTAACAGACCTGGCTAAAAGTACAGGGAAAACATTCTTTACTATCTTTTAAAAAGTATTACTACATGCAGAAATCAAAAAAGGCATCCCATGATTTTACAATGTGTCATTACACTTTGGTTTAATAGAGCTTCAATCTCTTACACAAGCTTATTTTGCTTGACCCTCTCCCTCTAAATTTACAAGAAAGATCTATCTTTTATACAAACTATATATATACATGGTTGGGTTTTCTTTCGATTCTACTGTCACTCCTATAACTTGCCAAGAACTTAGTTCATAACCTCCTACTTGACTTCCTATAAAATACGACCTACTTCACATCAGCTCATTTCAATAATAGTTCCTAGATCTTAAGCACACTGTTCATCCAAGGGGGTTCTGAAAACCCCAGGGTGCATCTCTGCAGATGTGGCAAGTTATTCCATTCCCATTCTACAGAGTTAGGAAACTGGCAGAGGAAATAGAATAACTTGGAAATAATCACAAAGCCAGATGCCAAAAATAACAACTTTTAGTCAATCCATGAGAAAATACTGCCCCTAGCTGAAATAACATGAATATAGTATTGGGAGGAAGCAAAATGCAAAATAATGCTTTCAAGCCAAGTTTTATTTCTAAAAATGAAATGAACCTCAGAATTAAAACATATAAGAACTTTAAAAGATAATCATTTTCTTCTAATGCCTTACTCATCCATGATACCAAGGGTTATCTAATGAATTGCATCTGGCAATAGCAGTATACCCTTTGTTTTTTATCTTATCCATTTAAGAAATAGGAGAAATCTGTGAGTATATGACAAGTGATTTTTACATAAATTTAACTGTGACTGCTCTAGAAGTGTGCAATAAATCTAAAAAATACTACAAACCAGTCTCAGTTTCCCTACAAACATTGGGGATAATAAATTTAAAGCTAAAATTGTCAATACTCAGAAAGTTTTCCAGCCACAGTCCATCCCATATATTTCTAAATATACTGCTGTCGAAGTTAAGGTGCTGTTTTTTTATTTCATTAAAATTCTTAAATGATCACTTCTCTCAGCCTTTTGGCTAAGATAAAGTTTCCCATGCTTAGAAATAACACAACTCAATTGTAAAACTCACTTTATGGTGTCTTTATGTGATCATTCTTTTTCTGAGACAGGGTTTCTCTGGAGCCTGGAGCCTGTCCTGGAACTAGCTCTTGTAGACCAGGCTGTATGTGATCATTCTTAAATGCACAAATCGGAGGAAACTACATTCCATTATTACACAGCATTTACACTGAGTTTTCGGTCAGAACCAGCGTGTGCCTGATTTTAACCTCCAGAGTTATGCACTAAATAGGAGACAAATGAAAATTCTCACAAGAAAACTTCATGTATCATTCATAAAAAAATGACTTCCCCTGAAAAAAATTCAGCCTACTAATTCTAATCACCACGTTTTTAAAAAGTGCCAACATTTTCCAAAGTGCCAACATTCCTTAGACCTCATCTTCTACAACCTCATCAACAGCCCTTTGTGTACAACTTTAAAGAGATGAAGCTGCCTATGACTCTATGGGCAATGTATCTTCTATAAGTAGTGATCCAACTAGCAGAAAAAAAATTCCTGAACAATAGAATACAGTCAGTGTTAACAACCCTGATACATTAATCTTAGCACAATAATTCAGGCCATTAGTACACAATAACCTACACCACACCCCCTAGTCATCACCCCAAGCTTTTAACATCACCATAACAATAAGAGCTGAAAACAGCTTAAAGCTCCTGTAACTGAAGGAAGCACCTTTAAGATAACCAAACTAAAAGCTATCACTGTCTTTTGACTGTCAGTAATTAATGTATTCCACAAAGATCCTAAAAGCAGTCAGTATTCATCAAACCGAAACTGCCCTCTGCTCTCCGTCCGGCACCTGATCCCAAGGTGCCACACATTCAGAAGTAAAAAAAATCACGAACTGCAAACTCAAACAATCATAAATGGTAAACTCAAATTAAGAAGCAAACCATTTACCAAAAGCGAGATGTCTCTTCCTTATAAAGGAGTAAGAAAACAAACTGTAGATCCAGATTCCGGGGGTGGTGGGTGAGATACAATTCTCCACCCCAACATTCACAAGTTTTCAACATCAAAATTCACTCACCTCCTACTCACAAATGAATATCCATTTTCAATATTTGAACTATTCTCGAACACCAACAGGAGAAAAAAAAAGGAATACCTTTGCGCCTACTTCTAACAGTCTTACAATATACCCTTCATCAATCCTCGGGTAACCCAAGTGCAACGCTACTACGGATGCCCTTGGCCTGAGCCAGCAGAAGCAATAATGAAAGGCAATAACCATCAAGCTCTTTTTCCAGCACTACTGTTACCAAGCAAAACAATCACGGGTCCAGAAAGATGGCAAAGAAAATCGGAGTCGTTTTAATCCCAGGAGAACGGCGCACGGGGGAGAGGGGGAGGGAGCGTGGGGGTGGTGTTGGGGTGATCCCGAAAGAAAGGGGTGCGAAGCAAAGGAGGGGCGCGGAGGAGCAAACTTAAGTTATTCCCCAAGCATCTACCAGACTCCAACAACAAAAGCAAACCGCAGAGTCTGTGCGCACTTCGAAGCACCAGATGGAGTCCCCGGGGCTGAGACAGTTCAACAGACACAGTGGGCAGTGGATAAATTAAGCAAGCAGTGACGCGAGAGGAAAGGGATGCTAGGCGAGTGAGCCACTAGATAGGGGAGACAAAGCCTCTGGGGGTGACTAAGGACCAAACAGAAAAAGGTGAGAAGGGATACAGGAGAAAGACAATGGAAGAAAGAGGGGCAGGAATCTGGTGCCTGGGCTGTGGCAGGTCACCCGGCTACGGAGGAGAGGGAGACAACAAAGGGGCACGGGAGGAAGGACAGTGAAGTGGAGATGCAGACGGGATGCGGGGCGCGCAGCGGCTCCCACCGAGCGCCTAAGGCGGCGGAACAAAGGGCCGGGGGCAGAGTCGCGGG
>LOJH01004306.1:5691-36660 GCA_001685095.1 Ellobius talpinus | reverse complement strand
TGGATCTATTTTCATTCTTCTACAGGTTGACATCCAGTTCTGCCAGCACCATAATTTCCTTATTAGAGTTACTTTTATTCAGCCATGTGTTGTAGGATCACCTAGATATGCTGCTAATCCCATGTGCAATTGCTTTAAGGTGCTCAGACTTCTGAGTCTTATAATTTCCTAATCTACAAATACTAATCATAAACCATTATAATGTTCTCAGAATTTCTCTGAGGAACAAGTGATGATAATATAAATTTACTTTAATATTTCTATAAAGATAGAATTTTATACAAAATATGTATATATTATGTTTAGTTATATTTAAAATACAATATATATTTAAATCATATATTTAAAGTATATGTATTTATATAGTTAGCTGTTAAAAATCATGTTTGAAATTTTAAATTTTAGGCCTATTTGTGAAATGAATGAAATTTTACTGTTTCAGTTATCTTCTACTAAAATCCATAATAGCCCTCCAGATAACAATCTCAGGTAGAATGTTAGTGGTCTTCAAAATTTGAGAACTGAACTTGCCTCCATTTGAAGGAAGGAAGATAGTGTATTTTCCTGAGCAACAAAGGTCCACAGGTATACTACATGCCTCAGAATGTTTTTGGCTTCTAGTTAATCACACCAAGGGTCCAGATATTTTTATTCAACCCTACTTTGCTGACATTTTTGAGTTCTTACCAAAAGTTTCATATTTCCCTTTTCAAATTTGTTTAATTTGAGCAAGGAAATATATCCCTATACCCTCAGCCTAGAGCACAGATTGAGCTCAGAATTTGTTGTGGGTTTCTCCTTTACCTGCTGTCAGGAGAATTCCATGAACTGTCTATCTTATGAAAATCAGCTTTGTCCCAGGTGATGTGGCCACTTAGGTAAGAAATGAACATGGAGCCTTGTAAGGAGAAAGGAGCAACCTAAAATGGATGGACAAAATATGGCTTATTAATCCAGTGAAATATTAACTGACAATAATTTGGAGTGAAGTACTGATACATAATAAATCAGATTAAAAAGCCAGTCATAAAAGTCTACAGAGTACAATTCCATTTATACAAAATATTCAGAAATGGCAATCTATAGTGAATAGCTATAGCTTATAAATACATTTGTTTTCTTCTGGAGGTGATGAAATGTTCTAAAATTAGATTGTGGCTATAGTTGTGCAGCTTTGTAAAATGTTAAGTTGCCTTTCATACGTTAAATAAGTAAACAGATAGCCTTTATAATAACGAAGTTGCTGAAGAGAGGAATAGCTGTAGAGTGTATAAACAGCCTGTCTTGAACTGTAATACTCCTTTTCTAGGTCCATGGGACAGTTGGGGAACCCTGGTGGATTTGGGTAGAAGATCCTACAAATGACCATATTTATCACTCAGAGTACTTTTTAGCTCTTAAAAAACAGGTAAATACATATTTCTCTGACTTTTCCCTATTTTCCTGCCATGAAGAGAAAATATAAACAATTTCTGCTATAATTTTCTTTCTAAATGATACTCCATTAAGGCTTTATTTATTATTATTTCTGCCTCTTTTAAAGGAAGACAGGGATTGGAATGTATGCTTTTGGTAGATCATCATGATAATTGTTTGAGAACTTTAATTACAATTTTGGTCATATGTTAAGTAAGTCATGGCTTCCAGGGTTGTGAAATATGTAATGTAGATGAAATAAGTAATAATTAGGTGTTATATGCATACAATATAGTAAGAAGATTGACACACCTAGTGAAAATTCTTTATAAATTGCCAATAAAAGATTTAGTTCAGCCCTGAAAAATAACTACAAGTAGCATTATACAGACTGAGCCGGTCATAACTTACATATTTAAGGAACATTTACACATACATGTAACAACAACTGATGAGAAAAGAGGTCATGAACTTGAAAGAAAGCCAGGAGTATATGGGAAGGTTTGGAGGGGAAAAGAAGAGGGGTAAATGATGTTAATTATATTGTAATCTCAAAAAGTAATTGAAACAATTTTTTAAAGGCTTAGCTCTTGCAATGTATTTGGTGCTTTGCTTGTAGTTTCACTTTTTATCAAAGAGAAAAGGGAAGCTTAAGCTGATAAATCTTGTAAGGGCATCAGATTTGTTTTTGTTGAAGTTGCCTTTATATTAAACATCTATGATATCCAATTGTGGTATTTCTCTATGGTACTGATAGAACTTAAACATTATGTAAATATTAGTATAGCAGTTAGAATTTTAAAAATGAAGTTAAGTAATTGAGTGAATAATGTTTGCATAATTCTGATAAACAAATCAAAGTGCTACCTGTCAATGCATACTAAATGGAAGAAAATAAATATAAACCTCACCTAAGAGTACATCAGGTTCTTAAAGGAATCACACAAAAAAATTTCTGAATTACCTAAGCATCTCGGCTTCTTATAATCCAGTGTGCTTTATTGTCAGTGTATCTTGTGTAGGTACTGCTTTCTTAACAACAGCCTACAGTAGGAGAAAATGTATTTACTTGTGGCTTTATTTCACACTAGGTTATTAATAAAGAACCTCAACTTCTGGTATTTACAATCCCTATTTTTGAGCCTTTGCCCTCTCAGTACTACATTCGAGCAGTGTCTGATAGATGGCTAGGAGCTGAGGCCGTTTGCATTATCAACTTTCAACATCTGATTCTACCAGAGAGACATCCTCCTCATACAGGTAAAGTGGCTTACTAATTTGAATCATTACCTTCCCAAAAATGACTGTTTTGTTTAATGTTGAAAAGTATTGTTGCTTGTGTTATTCTTTATGAAAATTCAAACTATTTGATAATATAGTTTAGAAAGAGAGTTTTCAGAGAAATTGTTTGTATGTACATTGGGCGAAGTTTAAGATCGTCCCATGAATTTTGAGTTGAAAAAGCATTAAAGTGGGCCAGTTTTGATGGACTTAGTAAGGATGGCACTACTCTGCTGCTTTCTCCATTTATATAGCTATAATTTCTTCATGTGTGCTTGCTTTCTTATTCAGCTGTGCTTACTATGTGTTCTTTGAAACATGTGAGATACTATTCCAAAGGTTTTAGATTTTTTGGAATCTCAGATCAGGTATGTCAATATGTATGCTAAATTATCTTTTTTTTTCATTCTGGACTTTTCTTTGTCCCATTGATGTTCTTCAGTATCTGAAATGTTTTAATGCTAAGGCATAGTGGTTTATTTTTTGTTTGTTTTATTTTGGAGGGAATTTATAAATACTCACAGTGACTGTGCCCTGCAAATAGCATAGAACCTTCATATCAACTCCCTCCCATAGCTTTATGGCAACTAATGGCAACACATCCTGAAAGGTTTCTCATTGTTGTCTTGTTGTCTTTTGTAAAATTCTGTTTTATATTTTCATAAGGTGAACTAATACATTCTTATATTGGTTTATAAAAGCTAGAAATACATATGAATGAATATTTATGATAATAATTTCAAGTACCTCATGAAATCTATTTCATAATTTTCCTGAGTCTTTTAAATTAATCAGTACATTATTTTTCCTTCTCTTTTAAAAATAAATAATTGAGGACTATTGAATTGAATTCCAGAGATTTTTATTTAATAGACAACTAAAAAGTCTTTTCTTTTTGTATAATTATTCAAGAGAAAAACTTTCACAATTAAATGCTAATTATGATTTTTTTAATTTACTCACTACTTCCCAGTCCTGTAGAAAATGAAAGAAAAGGCTTTAATATGACTAATCTTTGACATTTGGTCAAACATGTACCTTATTCAGTATGTTTGTTTACCTCAAAAGTGTCCTTATACTGCAGCTCAATTGCCTTTGATTTCTTGACAAAAGAGAATGATTGGTCAAAACAAAAAGATAGAGATATGACAGTATCAGTATCATAACCTGCTCACAGAAGTTGAACTTTCTGACATTTCTGTTTCATCTTTCATTGTATATACTATCCAGAGTTTTATAATAAGATATATGAAATGTTTTGTGTTTTAAAGTACATATTTTGACATCAATGTGTTTCTTTAACTAAAGTGCTTTATTTTATAGTATATTATCATTGTATTTTAATGATCAGTTATTTCACAGTTAAACAACCGAGCAGACATCAATCTGTGTATGTAATGTCTTATTATAACTACATTTTCAAAACCAAAAATTTAACATCATGATATCTCAATTGATATTCAATGTGTACAGAATAATTTAGTGACCCCGGGATATATTTTGCTCAATGTACATGTAAGCACATCATTGAGTTTAAATCAATTAAGTATAGTCACTGAAGCATCTGACTGAACATTGACAATAATTGCCCATTGATCATGCACAATAATTATTTTCTACTCATTGTAAAAACATATCTGTGCCTTGTTTGACATAGCAAACTTTGAGTTCCTTCCTCTCTCCCTTCTTGATTTAGAGTTTTTCAGAAAATTGAATGACTCAGAAAACATATACTCAGCTCTTGGCTAACCTTGCAGTAGAGCCAAGCAGTAGGCAAGGATTAGCTTTTTGACTTTTAAGTAGACCTTTTAATAAGAAAATAAACCACATGTTGCATTTTGAAACCATACGGTAAAGATCTAATTCAGAGTACTCTCCTCTTGCAGAACTTTTAAATTCAACCTACCAACCTAAATTAAACTTCACCTGGGTACCAGTCTTGACAGAAATACCACAGTGTTTTAACTGATAGATTTGTGGAAGGTAGGAAAATATGAAGTCTTGATACATAGGGGTATATATTGATAGGTGAAACTTCCTCTTTAGTTTTAATTTCTAATTCTTTAGTCTCTAGTCATTATGATGAAAAGACTAAATCTGCTTTCTTTGAAGGTTTTCTTGGGGCAAATTTTGTTCTTCCCAGTTATTCTCTGCATTACAGTTTACTTAAGTTCCCCATAGCTGTGGCAATAGTTTCCTCAGCAGCTTTGCCTGGCCAGTATTTAACAGATCAAAATTTGTGAGTGAATGTTACAGTACTGAAGTTTGTAGGTGGTATTTTGTTTTATTTATGCATTAAGGTGGATCTAGTTTTGATTTGTAACATGAATGCTCTCATGAACTTGGATATTCAAGTTTTATTCTACTTGGTAGAGAAAGACCCAGTTGCTTTATAGGAACTTTCCAGAAGAGCATTCAGTATGTACCTATAATGTGGTGAAGGTGATAAAGATGTTATTGCTGTGTAAAAATTAAGGATTATTTTCATTATTTGAAATACAGTGTCCAGTGCTGTACATAGGATTTTTGGTGATTTTCTAGCAGTACCACTCATGTTTTTCAGAATTGTTGGACCTTCAGCCTTTACCAATCACAGCTTTGGGGTGCAAAGCGTATGAAGCTCTATATAACTTCAGCCACTTCAACCCAGTCCAGACACAGATATTCCACACACTGTATCACACGGACTGTAATGTCCTGCTTGGAGCTCCCACTGGATCAGGAAAGACGGTTGCAGCTGAACTAGCCATTTTCAGAGTCTTCAACAAGTATCCCACTTCAAAGGTCTGTTCAAAGAGTCGTATGTTGACAGTCAATCCAAAAAGACAGTTCTTAGTCTCAGAACTAGAAAGTTCTAAATGTACTGTCAGGACCCAGAGAGAATATTTACTGGCAGAAAGTTTCCAAAGGGAGCACATCAGTGTTAGAATAATTTCCTTGACAAATATAATAATAATAATAATTTTCCTTGAATTTGGAGCCCTCTAGTTGAATATTTCCTTTGTTATACCTGCAACTCATTGGGAAGATACCTGATTTATAGCCATGTTCATAAGATACACAGCAACCTACAATCAAATCCTTTGGATATGATGGAAGTGCTACTGCTTTAAGAATAATTTGACTATGTAAAGGATATAAGGAGAGGTAGTCTACATTGTTCTGAATGCTATGATATTGTTAATTTTCTCTCAATATTTCTTTATTTTTAATAAACTTTGTCATTGAGATATGCAATGTGATGTCCCAATGTGCATATTCATTATGAAGTGATTACTGCCATCAAGATGATTTACATATCCATAATTTCAAATAGTTGCTCTGTGGTAAGAACATTTAATATCTAGTCTTAGGAAATTTCAAGTATTTAGCATAGCAATTTGATCTTTACTTCCCAGACTGTCATAATGTCCTCAGAATTTATTTATTCTGCGTAAATGAAACATATCCTTTGAGCAGTATCTCCCCATTTCCTTACTCCTGTCCCTTATAACTGTAGCATTAATCTTAATTGTTATTAGTAATAAAAACCAAGTCAGATCTAAAGGTTAATGCTAAAGATCAGAGAAGCAGAGAGTTCTTTTACCTCTACCAATGCGCAGACCAAAGGGCGATCCAGTCCTCAGACTGTATATCCCAGCTGCATCTGTCTCCATGCAACTTCAGACTGCACTGAGCTCCTGTCTCCTCCTGCCTTATATTTTTCTCTCCACCCAGCAACATCACTCCTGTCTCCACCTCCCTAGTGTGTGGGATCCCAAGTGCTGAGATCACCTTTGTGTGAGCTTTGTTTCTCTTTTAGACAGATTGAATCTCGTGTAGCCCAGGGTGGCCTTTAACTAACAGAGTTAAAGGCCTCTCCTGAGTCACCTGGGATTAAAGGTGTGTGCCTCCACTCCCTGGCCTTTAGTGGCTTAGCTCTGCAATCTGATCTTTATTCTTCTCTGCTTCCCTGAAATCAGCAATCTGAAATTATAAAAATTGAAAAGAAAAAGAGGGGGTATATGGAAATTCCATGACACTGATCTTGTCACTTCTGTTCCTGTGTGTGTGTGTCTGTGTCTGTGTCTGTGTGTCTGTGTGGCCCTGTTTTTAATCTGTTAGGTGGTTATTCACCCATAAAGAACACAGTGCACACTAGAACAGCTCAGCTAAATTGCAAGATGATGAAATGGGGACATATAACACTTTGTATTTTGTTTAGATTATCAAAGAGAAGTTTGTGGTATTTTTCAAAAAGTAAAACAGCTAAAATGTATAGCAAGCATCGATTTGCACTAAACTTAAGCAGCTAATTTCTCTTCTAAACGTCAAAATTAATGAATGTTCTCAGGTATTTCATGAAGATTCTATACAAAATATAGGAAAATTAGAGTTCCAATGATTAAAAAGTCTTGTATAATGCACTATTTCATAATTGTTTGCATTATTTTAGACTGTAGTATCATAAAATATCTGATTTTTTAAATGTCTTAGAAATGTGTCTTTCTTTTTTTGATAGGATGTTTATGGTATCTAGTTGTCTTGTTTTGTATAAGTAAAGTTAATTATGTATCCTTTATTAATTTAACATTGTGGTGTTCATTGTTAAAGGAACATCGTTTAAATCCGCATTGTTTATTTTGACAAATTTTCTATTTCTTATTTGCAGATGCTATTATTTTCATGAGTCCTTTTGTCTCTATTCCCTTTTTAGGCAGTGTATATTGCACCCCTAAAAGCTCTAGTACGGGAAAGGATGGATGATTGGAAAATTAGAATAGAAGAAAAACTTGGTAAAAAGTAAGTTCTTACTTTGATTCAAAATAGGCTTTTAATAGTGTAAGTAACTACCAGACTTAGAAGTTGCATAAAACCATTTGATGTTTTCAGTGATTTTCATATTTTTTATTGAAAACTCTACCATTACTAGAATCATATCAATATTCCAATTCTTTTTAAGTATAAAATATGGTCATTTAGATACCTAATATGAATACTGTCATTTTATCTTCAAAAACATTTCTCATGTAACTTCCTCAATGAAAACAACAGATCTTTGAAAAAATTATTTTGTGTGAATATTTTAATGTTTGACATGATTGTTTATTACAGTATTGTTTATCAGCAAGACTGCAGACAGCTTGATTGTTCCATAATACACTTCCAAATAAATAATGGTACAAGTGCAAAATGTAAAATTTTGTATATCTCCACAAAAGATTGGCTGCTATGTACTGAAGGAAACTCTAGGGGGACTGGGGTTAAAAACAGAGAGAGAGAAGCAAACTGTCCCACCTCTTCTCTGAAGCAAATGACTTTAGGAATGGACTGTTAGCAACTGCTCACTATAATTTCTTCAGCCCTGGATGTATTACATATTCCACATAATATGTAGCATGTAAAACTGAAAACATTAAAGAAGTAAATAGATGCTCTGGGAGCGTTATCATTAGAGGACCAAACCTTTTCCCATTGTTCTCTTTCCTCAGTCTGAATCTAGATATGCAAATTGTGAGTAATTACTGAAAATGTGGAATTTGCCTCCAGATTTGGCTTTGTGTTCTGTGTAACTCTTCTATGCTTTCCTGGGCATCTTCCTTTTTCACTATAAAGCTGAGAGCCTCTGAGAAAGGTGGCCTTTAGTTATCCTTCCTGACCTTGTTTATATCCCACTTTGTTTGAAGTTTTCTATGTTACCTATAGAAAATTTCAGTCTAAGAAATTAAGTGAAGCTTGCAAATAATTCTGCTCTTAATAGCTGCCCTAACAAAATAACACTTTCTAACCAAATAGGTTTAAAAAAAATAGTGTCAAGTAGCAGAGAGAGAGTATTGCAAGTTCATCCTTGGCCACATACTAAGTTCAGCTTTAGCATGAACTGCATAAGATCCTATCTCAAAAAGCAAAAAAAGAAAAGGGGGGAGGGAGGAATGAATGAATAATAGGTCTCTCTGTTTCACTATGCAGACAAGGAGATAATCATTGAGTTTTATAAAATAAATAACAGATTGCTGTACGTGTAATTCAGCAAAGCTTAATGCTTAAATACATATAGATTGCATATATTGATTTGAATTTATGTGTGCTTATGTATTTTTTATTGTTTGGCTTTCTGCATTCATGCAATTTTCACATTTCAGAAAATTTCAAGTGAAAGGGGATTGAGTAGTTTTAACTACTATAAAACTTTGTTTCAAAAGAGAGAGTTTTTAGTCTGTCCAAAGTTATGTTTACTGGGGATCAATTTTATTTCTCTCCAGAGTTATTGAATTGACAGGGGATGTGACTCCAGACATGAAATCCATTGCTCAGGCTGACCTTATTGTCACTACACCAGAAAAGTGGGATGGAGTCAGTCGAAGCTGGCAGAATAGGAACTACGTTCAGCAGGTTACCATTCTCATCATAGACGAGATCCATCTGCTTGGTAGGTACAACTCAAGTAAAAATAGAATTTTATAAAACTTGACACTCTTCTATTAATGTAATTCCATTGACAAATAATTGTATATGTTCTTGGTGTATAATGAGATGTTTTATTTATTTACAGTGTGTAACGATTAAATCGTGTTAAGATATTTGTCACTAACTATATAACTAATTAGGTCCCTTGGACTTATTCCTTCTAACTGCAGCTAAGTGCCATTCCAACATCTCAGGTTTCCTATCCTCTACCAAACCACTCCCACACCCTGGCAAACTGTTTCGTTGAGGTGATTTTTTTTTTGATTCCACATAGATCATGCAATTTTGTCTCTCAGCCCATGGTCGTTTCTCTTAGCATAATGTCTTCTGGTTTATCTTTGATGTAAATGCCAGGATTTCATTCTTTTTTATTGTTTTATAATATTCAGTTGTTTGCAGCATTTACGAATAAAGTAAATTAGTTAAAAAAGTTAGAGATGAATAAAATCTCTAAGTGGACATTTAGTCATTATTTGGTTATTGTGGATAATAATATAATGGATGCAGAAGTACATATAACTCTTTGACATACTGATCCCAATTCCTTTGAATGTGCAAATGTAAGACTGCTTATTCATACAGTAGTTTCCTCCCCCCACTTTTTAAAGAAATTTTTGTATTCTGACTTTGTGCCTGCAACAGCCAACATGGATTAACAAATAAATAATATTCATCATTCTTTATTCTTAGGGGAAGAGAGAGGTCCAGTTCTAGAAGTTATTGTATCTCGAACAAACTTTATCTCATCACACACAGAGAAGCCTGTTAGAATAGTTGGATTGTCCACTGCACTAGCTAATGCCAGAGACCTTGCTGACTGGCTCAACATTAAGCAGGTATGAGGAAGAGTGACAGATTAGTTATTCAGGAATAGTTGTTTATGCTTAACTTTATTGTATAGTTATAATGCATCCTTCAATGTAAAAACTGTAACTGATTTTTTTTATGTTTAACCAGATGGGTTTGTTCAACTTCCGACCATCAGTTCGCCCAGTTCCTCTGGAAGTCCACATTCAAGGTTTCCCGGGTCAGCATTACTGCCCACGCATGGCTAGTATGAACAAGCCTGCATTTCAGGGTAAGCATCTGATTATTGGAATATGGTAATAATCATTCTCTCTAGATAGTAGCTTTTAAATACATTCTATATCATTTCAGTTTCTGTCAAAGAATGATAATCGTCCCACAGGTAAAAACAATCAAAAGCTGTCTATCTACATCACCCATTGAGGAACATAAATACTTGTTAAATTGTATATGGAAAATTAAAGGTATTTCATAAATAAAAATAACTTCACAACAGAATAAGATACGTATTTTAGGAAGTAAATGCTTAATATTAGCACCCAAGGTGTTGTTTGTTAAGTAATAGCTTAAACATAATAAATAAGAGTAATAAATTTTCAAAATCATGATTTTAACTTTTAACAGAAAATATAGAACTTGCACAATTCAGTAGCCAGAGTATCAGTTCCACAGTTAACATTACTACTGCCTTTGCTGAAGACAGAGCCTCAATTCCCAGCACCTCATATCAGATTTCATATCCGTTATATCTAGTGCCAGGTCATCCAGTGCCTCTTGCCTCTGCAGGTAACTAGCATGCACGTGATGTGCACACATACATACGTGTAGGCAAATACTCAAACAATAAAATAAATAAATCTTAATTTAAAATAACTTGGACAATTCATTACTTTTTAAATTTCTATTGGTTTCATTTTTGTTTTTCATTTTTCCTTTTTTAACAAGTTAAGCAAATAGGAGAATCATAGGAATAATACCCCAGTTTTATTGAAACATGTTTTATTTAGACTGTAGAAGGAATATTTATTGTATCAATTAAAAGTAACCTCCAAAATAAATTCTCTCCAGTATACCACTGTTGATGGTGAGGTGGTGACTTTTTAGCTGCCGCAATTAGCCTATGACAGAAAGACAGTATTGATTGTGGGCTGGAGACCCATCTTGGCAGTTCAGATTATTTACACCTCTGCAGAAGCATTGTACAAAATCACTAATGAACAATAAATCTGCCATGAGCCGCACAGCCACACCTGTTCTTGCAGCAGTAAAACACATTAAAGGTTGAGGTTTAGAAAAGAAACAGATCATTCATGATTATCTATCTAAATGATACCAGTATTGTAGAAGTATGTGTTTTAAACATCGTATTTCTAAGGGGATTTATAACAGATTTATCATTTGTATTTTTAGTATTCTAATAAATGGTGAATGAAAAAATAAATAAAAATAAATGAGTTTATTTTTCATGGTATCTATTACAGAAATTGCCTTTATCTGTATAGGAAATGGCTGCATGCCATTACAGAAAAGGAAGCATTGTGTAAATCGTAAGTCAGCAGTAAGGACCTGAAGTATTTGTTGTTAGGTATGAAATCACTTCAACTCTATCCTTATTAATTATTTGTTATCCCTATACTGAATCCTAGACTTCTTTGATTTTGGAAATGGGATTTGTGCTAGCCTAACTCTGTTGTGGTATATAGTCAAGTATATGTTTACATTTCCATTTGAAAACTGATTTTTGGCCTGTAAAACAGGTTCTGCAAATCTAAACAAGGGGAACTTTTTCTTATAAAATGTTAAATATATTGATTTTAATTCTTTAATTTGCTTATAAGGTGTTAGACATCATTGTAACATTTTGAATAAAGTTAGTTTTAGTGATTTTCTTCCATACCTTCAACCCCCTCTCACTGTTTTGAAAGAGCTGCTTAAGTAACAATTCTTCTGCCATTTTGCCACTGTTTTGAAATAAACAAGTCTCACTTGCAGGCAATCCAGATGGTTTATGTGCCACGTTGGTACCAAGGCTTCGAAGTGCCCTTTTCTTCTGTGTACCGAGTTGCTATGCCCTTCTCAGATACGCATCAGGCACTTAATCTCTAATGTACTCTCCTCTCCCTTGAAGTCTCACACATGTATTTCAGAAGACAGAAGGAAACTTTCTTCTCATTTATCAGTTATTTATTTTATCTTAATTTTTCATCTACTGGTAACAGTAAAAGTAGAAGTGTGTGTGTGTGTGTGTGTTGTCATTGTTGTTTCTTGGGCTTTTTCATAATTTGGCAGAGCTTACTTGAACTCTTTAGATCTCAGGACTGTTTACCTCTCATATCACTTAGACAAGCAGCAGTATCTTGGAAACAAACTGAAGAATAGAGAGAACTCAAAGTAAGACTCTATGTCTATGTATAGCTCAGTGAAGAATCTCAGCATTTTACTGCCTCCTTCCTTGGCAAGACCTTGGGTGTGATGAGTAACTCTTTCCTGCGCTAGGCAGTGTTCTGTAGAACTGTGGTCAGCATCTTCCCTTTCCTGTCATTTTTCCCAGTGTCCTGTCATACCCCTCTACTACCTGAAATAATAATTAATTTCCTGACCAAATTAAGAATTCACATGAACTATATTGGTTTTCATGTGTGTTTGTTAAGTGGCTTAATATTTCATTCCCACAACTTTCCACAGCAATTAGAAGTCATTCTCCAGCCAAGCCTGTTTTGATATTTGTCTCATCAAGACGTCAAACTCGACTTACTGCTTTAGAGTTGATAGCTTTTCTGGCTACTGAAGAGGACCCAAAACAGTGGTTGAATATGGATGAACAAGAGGTAAGTTGCTTTTTCAAATTCATACTGTACTGTGATAGGAGTTGTATACTTAATTATATTTAGTTTAATTCTATAATAAAAGTAACAGGAAAGAAGGAGTACAGTATTGTGCTACGTTCATACAACCTTATTAATATTTGCATGCATATCCTCGGGTATTCCCAGTAAAACACTTACTTGGCAGATCTATGATCATTCCCTTTATTTAATATCATAATGATTAATATTTTATATTCAACTATGTTTTCAAAAGTTTTTAGTATTTCTTGCCCTTACATAACTTAAAATCAATTTTGTTAGATTAACTTTAGAAAAATGTGTAACATGATCCTTGTTTACAGCTTAGTTAGTAAGTACTAATCAGTATAGTAAATTTTAAAACTACTTTTACATTTTTAAATAATTACAATTTGTCCCTGTACTGTTTTATTTCACTATGTACCTATTCCATAGTTTTTTCTTCATATAATTAAATAATTAAATATAATTATTGCATTTTATTTCTTTAGAATTATTTTCTCAGACCGTAGTTGCTGCTTTTCTTATGCTGCTAATTGATTTCTCAAGTAACTATGATGATTGAAGTGGTCAACCTTGGTGTAGGAGAGTCCACATTTATTGTAATTGAGTAACACTATGAATAAAAGGTTATCCTGTTTTTAATCTACACCTTGATTTTTGTAGATGAACATGTTTTCATATATTTATTCATTAGTTTCGTTTTTCTTTTCTGTGGTCTTTTTTATCTTTTTCAGTATATCCTAAAGATTTGTTGAGCCTTACAATTAGTTGGAAATATCTATTTGAAACTTCATATTACTAACTGTTCCTACATGTGTGTATGTTAGTATGTATATATGCTAATCGACTCCTTAATTATTTTTGCTTGTCTTTTTTTCTTTTACAAATTAAAGATTTTCCTTTCAAATTATATAGTCTGTGTAATATAGTCCTTGTTGTCCTTTCTCTGTTTCATAGATTTAATTCATAATGACTTTCCTCTTTAATATTTTTCCAGTTTTAAAAATATTTTCTGAGACAGAATTATGATGAAGACTGAAGAAATAGGTTACCTAATTGTTGTATTATCATCTCTCATTCCCCCTCCCATTTCCTCCTTTTGTGGTCATAGCCTGAAGAACAGTGTTTCAAACCCATCAATTTAGTTTGAACAAATTAGAAATTTCTGCCTTTCTGTAGCATGAATAATAAAAACTCTGACACAGATATAAGCGTTAAAGCTGAAGATCAAAGATGCAGAGCAGTAAACCACTAGAGAGCCCTTTTACCTTTACCAATTCTCAGATTGAAGGGGTGATCCTGTGTAAAGGTAGCACTGTGTCTCAACCAAACCTCAGCCTCCACACTCCAGTGAGTTCCTGTCTTTCCCCCTTTATATTCCTCTCTCCGCCCAGCCATATCATTCCTTTTTCCACCTCCCTAGTGCTAGGATTAAAGGTATGTGACTCCCAAACACTGGGATTAAAGGTGTGTGCCACTACTTCCTGAGCTATAGTGGCTTAGCTTTGTACTCTGATCTTCAGGCAAGCTTTATTCATTAAAATACATACAAAATATCACTACACCTTTCATTTTCTTGTGGCCATCTAGAGTTACTGTCTGTTGGATACAATGTATATGCTATCATAAGCTAGTATTTCAAAGTGTTCTAAGTTACACAGATAATTTTATCTTTAGGATTTCATCATTACTTTCTTAAATTTGCTTATGTATATGCTGTGCAATATAACTTAATGTCTAAATAATTTTATTCTGTGTTACTCAATTGCTGTGTCTAAGGAAAGTGGATATTATTTGGAAAGTATTATATTAAGCAAGGTGACTAAGACTCAGAAAGATAAAAATACATGTTCTCTCTCCTTTAAGATCCTAGTTTATCCTGTTTATACGTATACATTATATGGGAGGAGGTTATGAATATAGGGATAGCCTTTCTAATGAAAGGAGATCTATTTCAAGAAGAGACAAAAGACCTGTTGAGGAATTAGGAGTGTTTTATGGAGGAGTAAGAGAAGGGAGAACCAGCAAATTTTGTTTAAAGATGCCATAGGAAATCTAATACTGTTTGTGTTCATTTTTAAGAAATTCCTACAACAGTATCACAATTTAGGAGGCAAATGCTAAAAATAGGTAAATTGCCTATTTATGGTTTAGTATATGAACATTATAATATCTATTTCATCTTAATTTTATTTCTCTTTTGTTTTGTCTCTAAAAAATGTTCCTAATTGAAACATTTCTTTGAAGTCAGAGTATAAAGTACATACATACCTACAGAACACACTTTAGAGTGTGTGCTCAAAGTACATTGCTCTGCATTTAGCACATATGTGATTCACATTGTTTTAAAATGTGAACCTCATGTGTTCATCCTTGCTAGGGTGCACTTCTTTTATTTATTTGTTCTAATTATGATATCTGTGGAAGTCTGTATAGCTCAGCTATTGTGGAGAGTTGTGTTGTTGTGTTGTTTCAGTTAGCACAAAATTTATCACTATTGATAAGTAAAATCCATAACATTTGCTTGCATGGTTTGTTTGTTTGC
This sequence comes from Ellobius talpinus, assembly GCA_001685095.1. Classification (NCBI taxonomy): domain Eukaryota; kingdom Metazoa; phylum Chordata; class Mammalia; order Rodentia; family Cricetidae; genus Ellobius; species Ellobius talpinus. The sequence continues at coordinate 21,315 of LOJH01004306.1, read as the reverse complement.
TGGTAAAATTATGACAATTGGTAATTTTCTATTTCTACATGTTTGGTCTCATTCAGTCTGTGTCAATCTAGGAAGGCCTTGCTTCATCACAAAAACATAACAAACAAACAAAAATTTTAAACAAAGTTTTCATTGAGTTTGCATTTAGTTTACTCTGTGTGTGTGAGTGTGTGTTTGTGTGTGTTCAATTTGAGTATACCAAAACCTACAAAAGTGAGTTTTGCTATGTGATTATACCTAAACCCACATAAGCAGGTGTTTCTGTTATGGAACAGCCAGCTAACTAAATTAAATGCCTTAATTAGAGTTTATATTGCTGTGATAAGACACCATAATCAAAACCAACTTGGGAATTTAAGGGTTTATTTTATCTTACAACTCAGGTCACAATCCCATCACTGAGGGGAGTCAGGGTAGGTACTCAAGGCAGGAACTGAACTAGAAGCCAAGAGGAATGCTGCTTACTGGCTTGCTTCTTGTGACTTGCTCAGCCTGCTTTCTTATACAATTTAGGACCATCTACCCAGGGATTGAACCATCTGCCCTGGGCTGCACCCCTTCACATCAACCATTAATCAAGAAAATGCACTACACACTTGCCTCCAGATAATCTAATGGAGACATTTCTCTATTGAAGTTTCTCTTGTCAGATGTACTCTAGCAAAAGAATCAGCGTATCAAGAGAGAACTTGGCTAAGAAAGACGCATGAGTTAAATTTCTTAGCAGAGGCAAAGGAGTAATTTAAGATTTTGATCCAGTACTGACTGAAAGGAAAGTGTTAAGATGTAGGAAAACAACTCCAGGTATATCCTTCCTATAAAACTATACTGCAGCTAGAAACCCCAAAGTAGTATCTTTTGGAATTGCCAGTAGGAAGCCTTTTACATGGTTTCTAGAGTTTCTGGGAATAAGCTACTTAGTCACTTGGATTCTCACTGAGAGCATCCACTTCTACTAGCCTCACACTTTCACCAAGTCTTTGCACTATTCTCTCAGACTTCATGACAAACAGAAAATTTTGATTGCCTGAGTTATAATCTGTGACATATATCAGGAAAAGAGGATTTATTTTTGGCTGATGTTATAGGAGTTATAGAAAGTGATACTGGCTGTCCATGAGTAGTACAGGTTCAATATATAGTTCTTCTAAATTTCTTAATTTGGTGTTTTCCCCATTGGCTACATAAAAAAAACCTTCCAAACAATATACATTTTTATCAAATAAACAAAACATCTTTCTCTACATGTCTCCAGAGGGACAACTCAACTAAAACTTCTATCTTGGGCAGCAGTTAACATAAAGACCTACGTTTCTTGATCTCTTTGTGGATTCTGTTGTTGGTAACCTGTTGTTTTGCCAAGCTGGAGTTAGAATTCAGGGTCTCGTCCACGTTTTCTGCACCAAGGTACACCCCTGCCCATACAGTCCTACTGCAGTCCCTTCTTAGTATTCTCTACTGTATTAGTTCCTTTGCTGCTACAAAATAGCTGATAAAAACAACTTTAAGACAGGAAGACTTTAAGAATATAGTCCATGATGACATGGAAGGTGTGGTCACAGGATTTGAGGTGCCTGGTCACATGAGTCTGTAGTTAGGAAACTGAACCATTAAATGCTTGCTTGTTCCTTTTATCTAGTCCAAGGTCTCAATTATGGAATTATGCCACCCACATTTGGGTTGGTTCTTACTTGTTCAATTAAACCTTCCTGGAAATGACCTCATAGACACATACAGAAAAATATTTTTCTGGCAATACTAAACTTAGTCAAGTTCATAGTGAAAAGTAAACATTAGCCAGTAGACTAAACTATAAAAGTCACAGCTAATATATTACATTCAGTAGTAAAGAATAGTAAGAAGGGAGAGAAATGAAATTATTTAGAAATCTATTAATACATATGTGAGGTAGCAGCTAAGCAAGGGTAGGGAACAAATTGTTTCTATTTGCCACTCTTCCAAGCCAAAAATACATTTATTATTTATTTGCTCTACTATGTGTCACTTGGACATGTTTTTCAACAAGCTGCTAAGCTAATCTAGAGTGCCCAAAATACATAGCCATGAGAGGCTGGCAGCTAGATTTGTATGTATGCTTAATTCATAAAGTTATAAAGTCTTTGATTAATTTTTTTAAATAGAGTGGAAAGTTTGGGTGTACCTAAAATTTTCTCCCCTGTTGTATTATTATATAACAGCCTAATTTCATCAGTTGCCTAAATGATAATAACCACATTTTGCTTTTCCATCAAGTAGAACGGAAACATCAGATACCCTGTGTAGATATTTCAGTTGTTATTTCTAAGCAAATTACTAATCTTATAGATATTAGCTCTCCAAACCAGCAAAGCTAAGAAGTCACGAGAAATAGAAAAAAATTATGATGCTTATTAGCTGAGATTTTAAAAAGTATGCAGCCCTTGGTCACTTGGCTCTTGGAACATGGTTCTAGCAGTGTAAGAAGAGAACCATTAATTTTCAGTAGTACACAGCAAAATACAGGACTTCATCAAAATGAGAAGCAAAGCATGATCATCTCAGTGCAGAGAGAATATATGATAAAATGAAAAAATGGGTATAGAAGGAACATACCTCATATTTATGACTTTTCTTGGGCATTGTTAACAAACATTTCATTACAGAGAAGACACTGCCCACATATTGAGTAAACGGTCCCATCCAGGTCTAGATTTAGTGGACTATTGAGTTTAATGGGATTAATCCCATGGGTGTGTTTGAGGTGTTACATAAAGAAATTATACCCCCCAAAATCCTACTCCATGAAGGTTGATGACTCACAAAGGCTGCATCCTAGGAGCTCCTGTACAGCTATAGACAGCTCTGCCCATAAGTCTACTCTCCATCCCTCTTGTGTATACCCTTGGGTAGGGTAGTAAATCACAAGACTCCTAAGACATATGTTTTGTTTACTTCCTGAGCCAGAACAGAATGTTTCAATTCTAGGGGAACATCTATAACACCTCAGTATAATAAAGTGCATTGATGATAAGTAATCCACTAGCATTGTATTGAATAAAGCTGAATGACCTAACATCTGCTAATAAGACATGGATGGGTACTTTCACCAAACAGTGCTATAAGACCTGTCATAGCAGCTAGTACTGTTGGCCAATGACATGGGGAGAAAATTTTTTAAATTCCAAAAAAAACTGTTAGAAAAATAATGAATGAATTCAGCAAAGTTTATAGATTCAAATGAATGCAGAAGCCACTAGTTTTACTTTATCCCAGTTGTGAATTATTTGAAATATAAATCAAGAAAGTGATCTCATTTTATAAGAGCTACAAAATAGTGATGATGATGATGAAATGCCTAAGAGTAAATTTTGTTAATAAGGCAAAAAGACCTTTGCATTACAGATTAGTAAACATTAATTAAAGAAATTTGAAGAGAATACAAAATGAGGAAGGGCAACTTGTACTCACAAAGTGAGAGCCAATGTTGACAGACTATCTATCCATACTACCTGTTATGAATTGATCAGAAATGTCCTCCCACAGGCATGTGTTTTGAACACTTAGTGTACATTTTATGGTATTATTTTAAGGCTGTGGAGCATTTAGGAGATGGGGCCTGACTGAAATAAAAAGGATCCTGGAGACAGGTCCCACCACAAGTCTTGGCTTGCTTACTCTGCTTTCTGGTTTAGAGACCCATGAGGCCTCCAGTCTTTCCCTACTGTGGTAAAGAGAAGTCACTGTGACACTGCTGACTCCAGTTGTCCGTCAGGTATTCTGTCATAAAAATTAGCACAGTACCAGAAGAGAAGTCCAGCGTGATGTCTATCAACGCACTAGTGTTGTTCGCCACAGAACTGGAAAATACCATTCTATAATGTGGACAGAACTACTAAAAGGGCCAAATATCAAAGCCATTTTGAACAATTTAACAAATTAAAAGCTGTAGTAGTAGTAGTAGTAGTAATAATAATATATGCAATAAGCATAATAAGCATAATACTGGCACTAAAAGCTGACCGTAGAGTAAAGAACCTGGATACCCTGATGCATAAACCATTTGATTTTTGACAAAGGTGGTAAGGTTTAGGAAGCTAGATATGATGACACATGCCTTTAATTCCAGCACTCAGGAGGCAAATGCAGGCAAACTCTGTGAGTTCAAGGCCAGCCTGCCAGCCAAGGCTACATAGAAAGATCTATGTAGAAAAAGAAAGAGAAGAGGAAGGAAGGAGGAAAGAAAGAAGGAAAGAACTAATACACATAGGATTTCTGAGGCTCTAGAAAAGCAAAGCAGAGAGGAAGGAAAAGGGAAGGAGAGAAAGTAGGATGACATACCTGTGTCACAGCTTGTAGGAAGCTAAGAGGCTATTGAACAACAGAAAAGACACATTAGAGAAAGGACAGTTTTTTCATATCTAATCCAAAATGGCTTAAAGGCACAATAAAGAAAACTCAGCAGAATACAGAGATAGCCTTACAGATTTTAACAGAAAATACTTGCAATGTATACCTCTAACATGGGATTGCTGTCCAGAATATGGTTTTCAAAACTAAGAAAAAGAACTGAAGATTAAAACAGCAAACAGCCCAATAAAAATTGTCAATGGGTCTAAACACATTACTCAAGAGAAAACATGTATGTGCCAGGTTTAGAAAAATGGTCAGTATCACTAATTATCAAGTGTAAATAATCAAAATCACAATTGCTTCCCATTATGCCAGTAATAATGGTACAGGTCAGAAAGACTACTGATAGGAAGTTTGTGCAAAACTACAGACAAACCAATAAGTTGGTTAACTTTTGTTTTAAATACTGTGGAGGGGCAATTGTTTATAAGGCCAGTGCTTTTGTAGTTTTGTGTCTCGTAAAATTCCTGGATTTTACATAATTAAGATTCCAGTGAGGATAGATGATAACAAACAAATAAGTTAAAGTATGGTGATTCTCATAGGAAAAATAATAAGCGTGGGAGATGAGAATGTTCATCATCGGATATTACACAGTAATCAAGGCAGAAGGGCCTCTGACAAGATAGACTCTGAGCACAGTTGGAAAAGACAGGGAGCAAACCAAGCACATAGCTAAGGCAGCAGCAGTTCATGATAACAGAGGGTGTAAGGAACACCGATTACATATATATGTTTGTTTACATTTTTCTTTTTCTATTTTTCTTGTATATATATTCACATTTTTTGCATGTGTTTGAATATATGTGAATATAGAGGCCCAAAATTGGTGCCAGAATCATCCTAAAATGCTCTCTGACTTTATTCGTTGAGGGAGGGTCTCTCAGTCAAACCTAGAGCTCACCAATATGGGTAACTAGGCAGCTTGCTCTGGGGATTCCGTATCTCCACCTTCTGAGGATGAAATTACAAGTGATTTGTCATGGCCAGGCAGCCTATATACATAGGTTCTGGGAATCCAAACGCCAATCCATATACTTGAGTAGCACATTCTTTAGCTACTAAGCCATTTCGACAGATCTTTCTTTCACTTTTTGAGAACATTTTGTTAATTCTGGAACAATAACATAGAACTTAGTAGGGATGGTGGTGTAGGGCCTCCTAATACCTTGGTGGAAATGGCAACAGAGAGATATATTTAGAATTAATAATAAGACTTTATGATAGATGAAAGATAGAAAAAGTAATCAAGAATGGCACTCTGGTTGTTAACTCAGAACATAATAATGCTACGTAATGAAAAAGCAAAAGAAATTCTGAGAAATGAAGAATGGGATAAAGGAAGAAGGGAATTTGAACTTAAAAGTTATATTTGACATGTTTTTTGGTATGCCTAAGACTTTCAAGTAGAAATTACAAAGTGATTAAATGTAAGAGGTCTGTCAAACCTACTTCAGATGTGAACATATGGAGTTGGACATGTCTGTGTACAAGCAGACTTCATGCCCAAGTGAGTTCATAACAGCCTTGGGCAGTGTGGAGAAGAGGAGGCACACAAGGGAATCACTTGTTTTGAAGTGAGATGGAAAACGGGAAACTGTCAAAGGGGATAAGATGCCAGTAGACAGAGACCAGTGGAGGAGAAAGTGCTCGATTACATGAAGTGATGAAGGGAATTCATGGTATGAGAGAGAAGCTCCCAGTGTCATTTAACGCTTGGAGGCCCTGTGAGTGAATTTGGCCAGGAGCAATCTGTTATGAACAGAAGCCAGTTTGGAACTGGTTATAGAGTAAATGAGAGGAGTGGGGAGAAATGGAATGAACCACAGCTTAGTGGTTTTTGGTTTGGCACTAAGAAGGTTCACTAAATCGTGTTCCCTCAGGTGTTCAACCATGTAGTCCTACATGCAACAGGACTGATAGCTTTGGGTACTTACCATCCAGCACTAAAGGGTACAAAAGCAGGAGAAAGCCCTTTCTTCTGAATTCACTGGTTGTATATTCCTTTTCTTTCTTCTCTCAGCAGATAGCAGAATGCTGGGAAAAAATTAGGCTTTTGTTAAGATTATATTTACATTCCTTTCTTAACTCTCTTACTTTTACTATAGCTCCAAAACTGCCCATTTCTTTCTATGTGCTGTTAAATAAGATCTACATACCTAAAATAATACAAGGAGCCAGTTAATTTATGCTTGTTCCAAAGATCCAAAGCAGGAAAAGAAGTATCTCTGACTGGAGCAAGCCAGGCAATGGATATGGGTGGAAACAATGTAAAAACAAGAATGCAAAATAAAACAGTTTAGTTAAATAATGCTAATTCAGGTTAATGGGCTAAAAACCTCCCTAAATTATACAAAACTTTAAAAGTTTGCTAACTTTACTACTTCGAAGTAATTCACAAAACATTGAATAACTCATAAATAAATCTTACCCTGGTTGCTTTCTGGGTTTTGTTTTGTTTGTGATACATAGTACCAAACTTCAGGCCTCTCACAATCTGGACAGGTGTGGTGATTATCTAGATAACCTGCCATCGATGGGAATTGGACTATCTCATGGGTTTCACTGAATAAGGAGCCAGCTAGCTGAGTGATAGCATTCATTGTTCTCTGTCTCCTAACCTTGAATACAGTGTGACCAGTTTCATCCCCCTGACTGCCTTGCCTTCCCTACCATGATGGACTTTCATTGCAAGCCAAAATAAACACTCCCTTCCTTAAGCCAGTTTGGTCAGGCATTTTGTCCTAGCAACATGACTAGTAACCAATGCAACAAGTTTCTACCACTGATGTGCATTCTTGACCCATTTTTATTTTCACTCTGACAAGGATCTTGCTGTGCTTAGTGCAGGGTGCCCTCATGCTAAAGGTGTTTCTTCCCCTGTCAGCTTTAGGAGTAGCTGGAAACACCACATACTCCCCAACCCTGCACCCATTCTTTTCATAAACCACACCTCAACCCTCTTAAAAGCTATGGAAAAGCTTATGATGTGAAATGTCTAAAAATGGTGTGGAAACAGACCTCTGTGTATTTGCTAAGCATCGAACATTTGGGTCTAGTTGGGACTCATGGGATACCAGTGTGATTGTGTTCATCAATTTTCGTTCCTTAAACAACAGAAGACAATCTGTTTCTCTTTGCTTTAGTTGGTAACATGCATAGAGTACTATATAGTTCTTTAAAGGATCTATTATCAAATCTAGTCATAAACTTATAGAACATATTTCTTATCCCAGTTTTCCAAATGCAAAAACTAGAGCAGAAAGATTGATTACTTTGGGTGATGCACCAAGTGACAAGTTGTACCCAAACACAGGGTAGCAAACTTGGTCTGTTTTGTTTGTTTTAACTTGCAATATTTACAGTAAGTAGGCTTATTGGCAACTTATTAACCTTAAGATGAAAAAGAAAAATTTGAAGAGGAAAAATATATTTAAAAAATCAATAGCTACAAGAACAAGAAACTGACAAGACTATGCCATTTCACAATCATGAAGAAGTTGAAAGAAATGGCATTTTGTTTTAGTTTATAGAACAAGATAATTGAGATTTTCTTTTTTAGGCGTAGGTATAGAAATATTTAAATACTAAAGAATATTTGCAAATCATCTGAGTAGATTTTTCCAGTGTGTAAATGATAATTACTCATTGTATCAAATCTTAGCCTGTTTTCTGCATACAGTCTGGAGCAATGAGATCTAGTGAACATTGTAACTGTAAGTGGTCTTTCATTCATGTAGTAATATATGGGGCACTGTGCTGGAAGGCATAAACTACATCCAGCAGTGCTGGGATCATGACAGACTGTCTGCTATTAGTTATACTATCCCAGTATACTACGTGGCTGCTAAGCCTCAAATTTTCACATGTAAAAGGAATGGTAACAACTGTCTTCACAGGACTGCTGTGAGAAGTAAATGCAAGAACATATCAGATCCTTAAAAATAATGTATTTTTAGCATGTTAACTGTTATGGATTGTGCCTGTGCTTAGAAAGTATCACCTTAGGAACATTATAGATTAGGGTGCCCAATTGGAACCTGCAGATATCCTAAAATTAGATACTCAACATTTGTAGTATCATGGTTATGCAACACTGAGTATACCAAATAAATAGGCCAAGTCTGCTGAAAGCTATAAGGTGAACTTTGGCCTTTTGTTTATGCCCTTCTGGTCATCATATCATGATTTAATTCATATTAAGAAAATATAATTTTGCAACTTTAAAAAGATAACTCTGTAATATTCATTTTCAGCTCAGTCTGTTCTGCATTTGAAAAGCACCCCAATATATGGACATATTCTCCAAGCATGTATTAGAATCAAAACTCTCTAAAAATGGAAATAAGCATCAAAGCTATGTATAAAAATGCATATGAAGTGTTTATAGAAGGATTTTCTGCTAGTGTGTAAGGAATTAACTTAGAAATGTGAGTGAGGAAAGCATGTTAATATCTTACCTGAGATTCCATTTGTATATTATAAGTAAGAATTAGACAAGGAAAAATTTTAAATGGTGTTCTATGTATTTGGAAAAATGTAGCAAATCTCTTATTGTTTAGATTTTATTTATTGTTTAGGTTTGTATTTACTTGTTTGTAATTCACACTTTTGTGTGAATTTGTGTTTATTTCTCATGTAATTTTTAATCAGCATTACTAAAAATGGAACCCATGGGTTTATATGTGAAAAGCAAGTGCTGTATTGCTAAGTTTCACCCTCAGGCAGATTTATTTCTTTAATCACATATGTATATGCTTAAAATTAATATGTTGCTATATGGTAAATCTTTTACAGTGTGGTTGACATTTAGAGAAGGTAGGAAAAAATAATTTTGTAGTATTGGGAAATTTTAGAAACTTATTTTGAATAACTTTCTAGAATTCTTTTCTGTTAACATATCAATAACATGTTCTATGTTGTTTCTTCATTGTTAATTTTTCCTCTTCCATTTGTGGAGTTTATCATAGAGAAACAGGTTAAGAAATTAATACTTTGCAATTACAAGAAAATACTTAAACTTCATTTAACATCTGTATCAGTGTGGTTGATTTATTCCTGTTTTGAGAAGTCTTTGTAACTTTCATGATTCTTCTGCTTAGTGTATCTTCTGTTGAACAGTTTAGACCACTGATAAGCATTATTCAGTGGCATATGGTCTGAGTCTGACATGCTTTGAAAAAGAGTACAGAGTTCTGATAATGAGGATTCTGTGAAAATGGGAAAACCAGCACAGCAGATATGCTTTGAGAAGCTATGGGATTTTAGCATCTTGAAACAATATATCACACTCAAAGGGACAGAACTGGGCTGCACAGTCTGTTAGCTCATTCTTGTCCAATCTGGTCTCCTTTCTTTTGGAGCCAGCATTGTCATCAACTTGCTGAATTATATTCTGACTGGAATGTACTTTAGGCTCAGAGTAATGTATCTACTTAAATGGAATCCTATCTCTCTACAAAAGCTTTTTGAGTATAATAAATTTAAAATATAAAAAATTCTATTAAGTTAAAGTAAATGGTTCAACAACTTACATATGTGTCTCTTCTCCCACCCCCTAAACAGATCACTCCAAAGCATATAGATCTGTTTCTCTTTTATGTGCAATTTCTAATATTTTTTGTTTAACTATTAGGTGGTCTGATATATTTCAAAGGTTGTTTATTGGAAAAATACCAATGCATTACAACAAATATTTATTAAACCAACGGTACATCGGAATTGAAACTTCCTATTGTTTTCATTGTTGTAGTTAGTCATGTAGCACCCATATTACCAACAGTTAACCCTTTCAGTGCTATGGTATCCATTTTTCTGTAATAAATAATGTGCCATATGTCTTGGTGGAGTAGTACTACATATCCTTGGAGAAACAGAGATGATAACCCAAATACTTGTTGAGAATCTTATTTCATTGAATCAAGTTGAGAAAGGTTACTATATTGATTTCAAAAATCATTGAAACTTTTTAATTTAAAACATACTAAGTTGTATAAATAAACTAAGTGTGATGTTAACACTGCTGCATTGTATAAAGAATAATCTGTGATAAGCTTTATAAATTGATAGCACAACAGGAGACAGATAGAAAGTGCTAAAGAAATATCTATTAAAACGTTCAGCTTTTACTACCTGAAAATTTCCCAATTTTTTTGCTTGACTTAAAATAATTTGATCAAAATTAAACTCAGTTTAAAAATAACAAGTACATATACAATAAAATGTATTCTTTAATTCCTTTGGGCTACTTTAGTAGTATTTTATGTTTACTAATTAGCATCTATAATTTTCCCTTATGTTGTTCAGAAAATTCAGATTCATCCTTAGAAACTGTAATAAATGAAGTTGGTTTTGTGATTGTCCTCTTGAGGATTTCAGGGATTGCCAGCTCAGATAGGCAAAGCTTTCTTTTTAATGCATTGATTTATATGACTGAGAGGTGAGGAGAGTGAGAAATAGCTCCTCTTCCTCCAAATCTCCTGTCACGGGGTGTTTTAGTTTTTGAATGGCAAATGGCACATTACTTTTGAGGTATGGTTGTCATGGGACATCGTGAATTACACAATTCATATGTACTTGCTTTGTTTATAAAACTGAAAAAATCCAAAATTTTGAGTTTAAAAGCATCAGTGAATCAATATAAATTGAAAATACTTTATGCAGTGAAGTTGGCTCAGAGATAATTTATTAGACAATTTAAGAACCTTCTTATGCTAACTTCATTGAAGACAGTGTACATATATATAGTAAATTTCAGAGAGGTTTATTTCTTATGTTCACAGATAAAGGCAAAAGCTGTTGGTTATGTATTATGAAATAGAATGAACTGCTAATACACTACAATTAACACAGTGAAAGTTGACAAATAACGTTTCTAATGTGTGTGATATTCAAAGTATTGCCTACTTAATGTATCATTTTCTATAAATTAATTTTACTATTAAACTTTACCTTCTTTTTATGTATTATTAGTATAAGACAGCTTGTTCCCACATTCTAAAATCTTACAAGTTATTTTTATTATGAAAACAAAAGGAATAGAAATGCAAGCAGTTATTCCTTGCATGGATAATATGGACTTGTGTAATTTTTCTAAAATGTAACAACCCATAAGGTTCCCTTAATTGGAGATTTTGAGATGTTTACTTTATGCACACCCAGAAGAGGAAATGTATTCTGGTTGTGCATGATAGAAGTTGTCAGTAGGAAAAAAATGAAATGAGATCTGAAGACAGTATTATTTATTTGTATTTCTACTTCAAGCATATAAAGTTCTCCCTCCAGTATTGAGTACTAATGGCATGTGTTGATAAGGCTATAGAAATTACTAAAATGGAATAGCCTTTAAAGGGTGTGATGTTGAATGCTCATGAAGGGAAAAACTTCCTATGCTGTCCCTGAGGTTACTCTCTGCTTTAAGGACAAGCAGAAGACCACTACGAAGAGGAGATTGGACTTTCTGTTTAGTTCTTTACAAGGAATAAATTTTATAAGCAAATAAAATTTTCTGCCATTGCCATCAAATTTATGTTGTATTCATTATATCTAGCGTACAATGGAGATGAATAGAACATTCAAAGAATATTTATTAAATGTGTTCCAAAAAACATGTAGATGTATGAAATTTAACTGAAATTAGGGAAGCTTTAGACATACCCTCTATAAAAATAAAAAGCTAGAATATGTGAACATTTTGAATATATTAAAAATCTTTAAATAAGAAAGAAATTGTATAGTTTAACTTTGAAATAAGGAATCACATAGGCCATCATTTCCAGTTAAATTTATAGAAGAAGAAACACTTTGGATTTAACCATAATTTTAAAGCAAATAAAGTATATATAATTGTTTAGGTACAAATTAAAACTACAACAGAAGTTAAATAGTAGGCAAATGTATATTTTGTAGGTGTTTGAGAAAAATTCTAGTTAATAAAACATAAGTGAATACTTTGAAACATTTGGTCTGTCAAGTTATTTTAAATAATAAATAAAATGATGTTTGAAAAACTAGATAAGGATGTTTATGGGCAGAGAAAGGTTGTTACCCATCAGTGTGTGTACTGGTTATATTACACCAGTAAGAAAAAGAGAGATGTCACATCTATTAAAATGAAATGGTAACTCACCCCAAAAAAAAGCAACTAGGAGATACGAAAGGCTTTTAGCTGCTGATCAAAGCAATAAGAAATAGACAAAGTAGTCTTTTTAACAATTAAAATTTTTCAGGCTCTGATATGATTATAGTTATCAACTTCTCTGGCAGAAAAGTTTGGAATAGATCTCTTCCAAGCATCTTCAACTGTTTTTATCCATTGGCAAATTTTCAGATAAGGCTAGTTACTTGTTACATGACTTTAATGGAAGGATTTAAATGCATACATAAGATTACTCTTATTATTATTTCTAATTTAAAGATAAAGAAACTGGGTCAGTCATGTGACTTAATGAGCCCTAAGTTTAGTATGAAAACTTTGTTGTGGTAAATACTTTCTGATAGAATTATATGAGATTCTTTTTGTTTTTGCATTTTCTCAAGTTTAGACTCAGATCTGTGAAGATAAGTGTCTTTTTCTTATAACGATACTGAACCTTTTGAGACAACTTTAAATCGTTTTAAATATTCTATAATCATTAAGAATATTTTCCATTTATCATCATATATTTTTCTATTGTTTAATAATACTAAAATGGGTAGTATGAAAAATGTTTTTACCGAGAAGGAATTCTTTTCTGTTTACCCAGCTTTAACGAAAGCAGTAAATGGGTTATGTATTTATGGCCATATAATGTCATTAAAGGCAGAAAAAAATGCAAAAACAAAAAACAAAAGGTATGTCAATCAAACGTAATTGAAATGCATGAGTATTTTGAAGCTGATGCACCTGCATCTTAGACTTGTCCTTGCATTGGCAGATGGAGAACATCATTGGGACAATACGAGATTCCAACCTGAAGCTGACTCTAGCTTTTGGGATAGGAATGCATCATGCTGGGCTACATGAAAGAGACCGAAAAACTGTAGAAGAACTGTTTGTGAACTGTAAAGTCCAGGTACCTTTTCCCTTGAACACATATTTAAAAGTGACATAGAAGTTTCATTTTATTTAGCTATAAAACATCTTTATCTTTTAGGTTCTTATTGCTACAAGCACATTAGCATGGGGTGTAAACTTTCCAGCTCACTTAGTAATTATTAAAGGAACTGAATATTATGATGGAAAAACAAGGCGTTATGTGGATTTTCCCATTACAGGTAATTTTTCTTAGTTCAAAGATATATTAAGCTTGTCTTTCATCTTTATCAATTTAGGTTTATATAAATTAAATTTTGAGAACTCATCTCATGTATATAATAATCAAGTTAAGAAGTCTTTGTTTTTATTATAAATGCTTCAGTAAATATTGAACTTTTTTATTTCTTGCCCAATTCATTAATAATCAAAACCATAGTTAGTGACTTCAAATTCATATAAGTACTGGTTAATAACTATTAGAGACAATAAGTTTTGATTAAGAACTATAATTAATAGATTTCAAAGACTAAATAGTTTTTAAATAGAATTACTACATAGTTTGTGTGGATGTGTGTGTGTGTGTGTATATATATATATGCATGCTCACAATGTGTGTGAGTGCACATGTAGGCGGGCACAGCAGCATTGTGTGTATACATGCAGGTGGAGGCCAGAAGTTGATACCAGTGTCATTCTCATTTACTCTCTACTGTTATTTAGAAAGAATGGTGGCTCTTGCTAAAGCCAGAGTTCGCCTAATCTAGTTAGCCAGCTTGTCTTGGGAACCCATCTCTGTCTCTCATGTGCTAGGATACAGAGAAGCTGCCATACCCTTCTGGCTGTGATATCAGTACTGAGTTTTCAACTCCTGTCCTCACACTTGTGCAGAAGTGCTTTATCCACTGAGCCATCTCCACAGACCCTACAATATCAATATTGTTAAATAGCATCTTAAATCATGTAACTCAGGAGAACTTCATTTCACAAATAGTGTAAGCTACCATTTTAAGATTTTAGTCTTAATCACAATTGCTTATTTAATGTAAATTTTGAATATATCATATATATGTGATTACATTATGTATATAAACACAGACATGTATATATGTTAAAGACTAATAGTGATGAACAGAGAAGCAGACATGTTCTTAAAATATCCTCTTAACTATTAGCCTTTGCTGTTAGAAGTGTGACCTGATCAGTAACTTTACTTCGTGCTCAATGTCACTGCAGGGTGCCTCTTATTTTCTCTTTCATAGATGTGCTGCAGATGATGGGGAGAGCTGGGAGACCTCAGTTCGATGACCAGGGCAAAGCTGTAATTCTTGTTCATGATATAAAAAAAGATTTTTATAAAAAATTTCTTTATGAACCTTTCCCAGTAGAATCAAGGTAAGTTTGGTCTTAAACAAATGGGTTTCATTTCATAATGAATTTGTGGTTTTCTGGTTATGTTTCTTTTCAATTGAAAATAAGTTTGTCATACAATATATTTTGATCATATTCTTTCCCATCCCCCAGCTCTTCCCAGATTATATCTCCCTACCCACCCAAGTTCATGTTCATGCAGTCTCCCTACCCACCCAAGTTCATGTTCATGCAGTCTCCCTTTCCCTCTCCTCTTCCCCATCTCCATATGTCTCAAAAGAAATGAAAATGAACAAAAAACAAAAATCCATAGATTAGAAAAACATCATAAATATTAAAAAAAGATAAAACAAAAGATATCAAAGCAAAGTAAAAAGCTTTAACAAAGAAGCTATTTGCAGTTGATCTCTTGGGAAAGGGAAAATCAATTTTTCCCAGTGGAGTAACAATAGCAGATAAAACCAGATTTTAGTTGGTAAGTGTCCTTGATCCAGGAGAGTTGATACCAATGGTGAAGTCCCAGAAGCTGGTACAGGTGTTGGTATTGTCTGGAGAGCGCTTAGTAAATTTGTCTTTGCCCAGACAGCAGGAGTGACCTGTAAAATATGCTTGAAAATAGGTGAAATTAAAATAGGCTCTGGAGACTGTTAGTTTTTACCAGACCTGATTTTTGATACAGCAGCAGAACTTTTTCCCAGGAACCTGTAGGTATCTGTAAGACAACTGGAACAGATTTACATCTTGCTGTCATAGCAAAAGGCTATTGCTTTAAGTTAAAAGGAACTGGAAACTTTGAGCCTCTGAAGATACACCTGAAACCTGTTAGTCCTGGATTATGAAGCCTGTTAAAG
>LOJH01004305.1:25966-44606 GCA_001685095.1 Ellobius talpinus | reverse complement strand
CACACACACACACACACACACACACACACACACACACACACGCACGCACCACAGCATTGACCTTAATATAGAGACCTTCACCTTGCACCCCTCCTGACCCCACCCATCCCATACAGACTCCCTTTACAGGACCCTCACCTCCACAGTCCTGGTGTTCAAGTTGCCTTCTCTCCCAGGTCACCCACGAACACTCCCTACCCCATCCCAGCCTGACTGTCTCCTGTGAACACTAAGGAACACACCAGCCCTGCTTCACTGTTGCCCGCACGGAAAGTCCCTGTGCCTCTGCTCCAGCATGACCACATGCCCTCTGTCACAGCACTTATCACCGGCAGCATTGTGGGGACCAAGTCATGACAGCATGCTGTCTCTCGGCATGGTCAGGACACATGACTGAAATGCATGTCTAGTTCCCACCACTAGTGCCCAAAGTCCCCTCTGTCCCTGGAAGACAGGAGGCTCCTTGGAGAGGAAGTGGGCTTTGCTTCCTCCTGAAGGATCCCTATGAGCTTCCAAGTTCTCCTTTTCTTTCTTTTGTTTTATTCTGTTTTGTTGCTGTTGTTATTGGGGCTCACTATGTAGCCTTGGCTGACCTAGAACTTGCTATGCCAGCCAGGGTGGTCTCGAACTTACATAAATACTCCTGCCTCTGTCTCCATCTCTATTTCTTACAGCCAAGCCTGTGTTGTCCCATCTAGTAGCTAAAGCCACTTGTGACCAGTAAGCACTGAATTATGTAGGACCTGTGACTAAGTTATATTTTATTTCATTTTAATTTACACGTAAATGCCGATACAAAGCACTTGGATACCAAA
This sequence comes from Ellobius talpinus, assembly GCA_001685095.1. Taxonomy (NCBI): domain Eukaryota; kingdom Metazoa; phylum Chordata; class Mammalia; order Rodentia; family Cricetidae; genus Ellobius; species Ellobius talpinus. The sequence goes on along the minus strand of LOJH01004305.1, from coordinate 43,791 downwards.
CCCCAATTTTATGAAATCTAACTAAAGATGAGGCAATGCTGATGAAAATTTAGTGTCCAATACGAAAAGGGGTATAGGCCTAAGATGCACACTGTCTTCCAGAAACCTAGTATTTTAAAAAAAGTAATGCGCTTCAATTTTATTATAAAATGATTCTATTATAAAATGTATTATAAAATGATGTTATGTTATAAAATGATAACACCTGGGATCTGGTGGATAAATACCAAACACTAAATTAAAACTAATTTCAGGTCTGGGAATGTGGCTCAGTTGGTGGAGCACTTGACTAGCACACACAAAGCTCTGGGTTTGGTCCTCGTCATGCTATAAACCACCTGTGATGAGGAAGGCCTCATCCCCAGGAAGACGACAAGGACCAGAAGTTCGGGATCATCTTCAGCTATACCGTGAGTCTGAGACCCGTCAGGACCAGTGAGACCCTTCTCCAAGGGAAGCAAAGTAAAAATAATTTCATATGTTTCTTTTGCTCTTTTTGTTTTCTTTTGTTGTTGCTTTGTTTTTGAGACAGGGTTTCTCTCTGTAGCCCTGGCTGTCCTGGAACTCACTYGGTAGATCAGGCTGGCCTCGAACTCACAGATGTCTGCCTGCCTCTGCTTCCAGAATGCTGGGATCAAAGGTGTGTGCAACCATTGCTCTTTTGCTCTTTTTTTAGTTTAGTTTTGTTTTGTTTTTCAAGACAGGGTTTCCATGTGTAACAGTCCTAGCTGTCCTGGAACTAGCTCTTGTAGACCAGGCTAGCCTCNGGTAGATCAGGCTGGCCTCGAACTCACAGATGTCTGCCTGCCTCTGCTTCCAGAATGCTGGGATCAAAGGTGTGTGCAACCATTGCTCTTTTGCTCTTTTTTTAGTTTAGTTTTGTTTTGTTTTTCAAGACAGGGTTTCCATGTGTAACAGTCCTAGCTGTCCTGGAACTAGCTCTTGTAGACCAGGCTAGCCTCGAACTCACAGGGATTCACCTGCCTCTGCCTCCCAAGTGCTGGGATTAAAGGCGTGAGCCACCACCTGGTTCTTTTGCTCTTTTTAAGTGAAACTACTAGAGCATTGGAAGCTCTGTAGAGCCCTCACCTGTGGCTCCTATTATATTTACAAGGAGTGGCATCGTAGGAGACAGAGGTTTACCAGCCTCAGCCACTGGTGTCTGGAACTATCCCAGTACTGGGTGATGCTTAGCAGCACGTTTAGTTGGTACCCGCTGGAGACTGTACCACTTCCATCCCTAGATAGGACTATTGAAAATGTCTCCAAATACCACCAGCTGTCTGCCCCTTGAGGAAGCAAGAGCTACCACCACCACAAATGAGAACTCTGCTAATCACATCCCTGTGACAGACATTTGTGTTGGGAACGGAAGGAATGAGTGCCAGGCTTGTGCCCTAGGAAAAGGACGAGAGGTGGCTAGTTCAGGACTGGTGGATAGGCAGGCATCAGGCCTACTGACTCCGTGGAGAAATACAGAGCACATCCTGAGTGTGGCTTCCGTTGCTGGGGTCAAAGGCTTGCTCTCAATGCCCTCTGTCAGAGCAAGTTGTTCACAGAGCTGCCAGCTCTGTGTGGGAGCCTGAGAAGGCTTCTGAGAGGACAAGAGAGAGCGAGGCACGAGTCGTGGCAATGACACCAAATACAGTGACAGCAAGGACCTCAGCCGGGCTCCTGGGGAGTGACAATCCCCTCTTTGGGACTGTACAAATCCCTGAGTTCCATCTTGGGAAGGAGGCAGTGCAGAGAAGAGCCCCTGGTTACAGGTGACACTCCCAAAGGGTTGGAGACGATTGCAACACTCCAGTGTCCCGAGGGTGGAAAGCCTTTGTATCCAGAGTATCATGGCAATCGGCTCCCAGCATGAGACATTGTGGAAACCAGAAAAAGGGCTGAACAGAGAGGGGGCACAGCTCAGGGGTGCAGACACAGGCCCAGAACCACCGCATGGAAGTTCAACAGCTCTGCTCCACACAGCAGCCCTTACAACCAGCCCTAACTGCCATCCAGGAAGGGGGACAAGGCTCTGTCACTTTCAGAGAGGCCACAGTCTAACCTACCAGCAAACAAAAGAACAAATCAAGTTCATCAGCAGGACTGGAGGTGAGAAAACATTAAAATCCACACAGCTCCCGTGCACCCCGAAGACCAATTAGAACGGTAATGGAAAAACATCCCATGTGCCATGGCCAATCCCTATTCAAAAAAAAAAAGAAAGAAAGAAATGAAGAAATGTCCACATCTTCATACGGGGACACAATAAAAGCTTACTGAAGGATGTGAAGACGACCTGAGTAAATGGAGTGATATATCATACTTGAGGACAGGGAGATGCAATAATATGAAGATGTCAATTCTTCCCAGATTAAATCTATAAATCCAACGCATATCCAATCAGATTCCTAAGGGGATTTTTATAGAACTTGACAAGCTGACTAGAGAGCTCATCTGGAAGAGTAAACAAGAAAAATGGGACGGAACTTGACCAACCAGATTTCAAAACGAACTATAAAGCTAGAGAAATTCAAACACACATTAGAGCTGGCAGATCAAAGGGATGGGACAGAAAATGCAGAAACCAGGAGTGCCAGGATGTAGCTGGAGGACTCAGGTTACAAAGGTTGCTGCGTCTTTGTCAGTACTTTTCTCATTACTGTGACGAAATGCCAACCAAATCACCTTAAGGTAGGGAAGAGCCTGTTTTCCTCACCATGGGAGGGGTTGCATCCATCGTGGCTGTGGGCATGGCAGCAGGAGCAGGAGGCGGCTGGTCACATGGTGTCTACAAGTAGGAATGAGAGAGATAAATGCTGATGCTTGGCTCACTTCCTCCATCTTCCCTTTTCACTTAGTTAAGGACCCCTGGTCATGGGGGGGGCTGCAGACCCCTGGCCCTTGACTTTCTTTGCCTGCCTCAGACCCTTTGCCTGCTGGAGTGAAGTGGTCAAAACAACTTGTTTTCCTGTGCCTGCAGCTGCTCTGAGCACGAGACCCTCATGAGTTCCTGATGGCAGGGGAGTGAATTCTGGTGGGTTTTACAGCTGGAAACCCTAAGAGCTGGGGGTGTGGCTATCAGTTAAGGATCCCTATATAAGCTTCCCTGGAGCACAGTAAAGTTGGCATTCTTGTTGCAAGGATGACCTGTGTCCTTGTGTCTATCTGTGTGTGTGTTTTGAAATCTCCAGCCTAGTTCCCAGCTCACATACCGTTCTGTGGTGTGGGCGCTACAATGGGTTAGTGCCACCCACACTCAGGATGAGTCTTCCCTCCCTAGGTTAAAGTCCTCTGGAATGGTCAATGACCATTGACCTCCTAGGTGTGCCTCCTAGGTGACTCAAAATCCAGTCCACGACAATGAAAATTAACTAACCACAGCAGGTGTCCAGGTCAGGGGGAAGGATGGAGCATTCAGTGCTGGAGATAATTGCGATATCTGCTTGGACGAATGAAGGATAAGCGCTGGGAATGCTCTCACTTCTGTGGGTTTTGTTATTGTATCTCACACGATGCCCCCAAGGAAATGCCAGAGAGATAGTATTGCTAAAATCTACCCCACCTCCTAAGATCTCAACAACATACCTAGGTACAATGCCATCAAAGTTCACTCTGGGGAACCAACAGTTTATAGGACTTCCTTACAGAACCTAGGTAAGGGGTAACTTATTGGGGTGTTAAGTGTGCCCTCTCAAAAGGCTGAAAGGAAATTCTTTACAGGGCAGAGATGAGGTCTTTCTCATGGATGGAGCCCATCCCCTAGACTTCCTAGCCTATACACCCTAGCCCCTCCCAGAAGCCTTAGGGCAGAATTGCACACAACTGGTTGGGAGGTGAGGCTGGAGACTCAGGTGAGGGTCCCATGACCCTCCCTACCTCCTCTTTCCAAGAGTGAATGCTGACAGTCAACAAGCCCAGTTGTGATGACCTTTTGCGAGTAGGCCCAGCCGAACTCCCCAACATGGCGATTGTTTGGCTCTATGTATAGCCCTGTATAACAGATTGACATAGCTTTCACCAGCTGGCTTTAAAAAATTATATATATATATATATATATATATATATATATGGAGATCTGGAAACATAAAGAATAAGCTGAACAGACTGGACTATGAAAGAATTTAATGCTTAGGTTGTCTAATTTGTGAAGCTGAAGAACAAATGAGACTGGGAGAAATCCTTTGATGCAGATCATACCAAAGGCTCCCTCCCTGCAAGTCTATGAGAAAAGTCTTACAGCAGGAAAGACAGCGGGGTGATGGAGGGGGTTCTAAGAAGTCTGTCTACCTAAGCAGGCAGTCACTGGCTCCTGTGGGGACCTGAGAACTGTGGGCAATGGCACCAGATTCTAACTCCGTCACTGTCTACCCAGAGACCAGAAGTTCACGCTTACCCTCAAACTTGTCTACTTTTATTTGAGAGGGGACCTTAGCTCCCTGTACCTTGAAGTCTGTAAGGGTAGAGAGAATGTCCCAAACAGAAGAGGCAGACTGTCAGGTTCAAGGAAGAAAGGGGAGTGGTGTTATGGAATATTATTTTAACTGAGTAAAGATGTGTTACATTTGTTTCTGCTGCATGTTTATGTTTAACAATGTAAGGATGTGTGATTAATCATGTAGAGATGTGTTGCATTTGTTTCGCCTTGCCTGCATAAGGCACCTGATTGGTCTAATAAAAGCTGAACAGCCAATAGCTAGGCAGGAGGATAGGGGTGCTGGCAGGCAAAGAGAATAAACAGGAGAAAAGAAAAAAGAGAACAAGAAGAAAGGGACACGCCCAGGCCAGGCAGGCAGCCTCCAGATAGACAGGAGAAGCAGTGAAAGTAAGATAGACAGAGGAAGAAAGGTAAAAGGCCCCGAGGCAAAAGGTAGACAAAGAGAAAACAGGTTAGTTTAAGTTAAAAGAGCTAGCCAGAGCCAGGCGGTGGTGGTGCAGGCCCTTAATCCCAGCACTAGGGAGGCAGAGGCAGAAAGATCTCTATGATTTTGAGGCTGCAGAGCGAAACAAACAAAAGAGCTAGCCAGAAACAAGCCTAAGCTAGGCTGGGCATTCAAAACTAGTAAGTCTCCGTGTCTTGATTTGGGAGCTAAAAAGCTTGGTACAAAATGGAGCTGAGAAAAGATGCTAAACAAAAGGAAGGTGGGAACAGAAGGGGAGAGGTAAGGCAGGGGAGAAGGGAGAGAAAGGGGCGAGAAAGGTATGGAGAAGAAAGAAGGGAGAGAAATGTTGGGTTTCAAACTCAGGACAAATGGCCAAGCTGCCCATTTAATATGTCAGAGCTGCTGCTGCTGCCAATACCTCTCAGAATGGCCAGTACCTGGTACAGAGTCCTGGTTCCTCTCACACTGGGCCCCCTAGCCTCCACCTTCCAAGCCCTGAGCTTCACCTCCCTCCCCGCAGATGCTCATCCCTATAAAGCCAGCCATTTTGTCTCTTGGCCTCTTTGTGCTCAGTCTCCTGGGTCACTCCTGGTTCCTCTCTCTCCCTCTTTCACCACCCTCCCCCCATGGCCCAGTTCAGTCTGGACTCTTCCAGATTCCTCTGTCTGTGCTCTCTGTCATATCTGCAGTAAGCCTCTTCCACCATTTCTAGGAGCAATCCTGTCCTTGTTTTGTTTGTTTTTTAACTTGAGGAGAGGAAGGGAAGGAAGGGGGATGGGAGACGATCAAAAGATCTGGGAAGAGTGAGATCTGAGCCTAGCCCCTCTAGTGGCACATCCGAGGACCAGTTTTTCTCTTTCTACTTCCCCCCTTCTCCATGTCCTTCAGTAGAGATGTTGGGAGACATTTATCTGGGTTTCAAAGGGCACATCTGTGTAACACTTAATCCCTGTCATATCTTTATGAGACACTGCTAGCTGCCCTGGTTATAGGAGTGCCTTCTGGAGTATTCCCACTTGTGAGAGGCTCTAGCCTTTCCTCTGGCAGAGGAACCGCTCAGGTGAGCAGAGCCAGCAGCCCTGGGAAGTACACGCAAGGTGTGCAACGCTTGCGAGCAAATGCTCTCCAATATTTTGTTTTAACAAGCCTACGTGGCTCAGGCTAACCTTGAACTCAAAATCCTCCTGCCTCAAACTCTAGAGGGCTGGGATTACAGGGGTGTGCCGGGATTACAGGTGTATGTATCCATGCTTAGCTCATTTTCAGTTTTATTTTTATTTGTATTATTTGGTGTTTGTTTTTGCGGGGCAAGGGAAAGAACCAAATGATTCACAACACCAGATTTGAACTGCTGTCCACACATTATGATGAGTGTGTGTGTGTGTGTGTGTGTATAGTTTGTATTTGTGGGTACATGTGAAGGCCAGAGGTTGATTGATGTTAGGTGTTTTACTTGATTGTTCCCCACCCTATTCTTTTTTAAATGTACATTGATATGAGGATTTCCAATCCTCTGGAACTGGAGTTACAGACAGCTGTGAGTTGCCATGTTGGTGCTGGAAATGAGTTACAGACAGTTGTGAGCCACCACCCTACAGTTGCTGGGAACTGAACCCTGGGTCCTCAGGAAGAGCAGCCAGTGCTCTTAACCGCTGAGCCATCTCTCCAGCTCTCTGCACCATGTTCTTTTGAGACAGGGTCTCTCACTGAGCCTGGAACTCACCAACTCAGTGAGGCTGGGCAAGCCCCCATCATGCTCTCCTACCTTTCCAACGCTGGAATCACTGGCTGGTGCTGCCATGCCTCTTTTCTGTACACAGGCGCTGAGGATTTGAACTCAGGCCCTCATGCTCCTAGAGCAAAGCATTTTACCCACTGAGCTACTCTCCCAGTTCCTGGATTCAGATTTCTGCCTGGGCTTTTGTTGACAGCATTCTGGAACAGCGAAATGTCGTCAATGGTGCTGGTCTAAGTGAAGGCCTGGAAATCCTTTCCCAGAACTTTGGAGAAGGGGAGGACATGTAAAACTGCTTTGTTGCTAAGCTGTACATTCTGCACATAAGAAAGGTTGGCGTTGTTGTTGTTGTTTGGTTTCTTTCTTTCTCATTTGGAGCTATCTTTAGCTTACAACAATTCGATAAAGAATACTTTTTTAATATTTATTTATTATGTATACATTATTCTGTCTGTGTCTATGCCTGCAGGCCAGAAGAGGGCACCAGACCTCATTATAGATGGCTGTGAACCACCANTGGAAGAGCAGGCAATGCTCTTAACCACTGAGCCATCTCTCCAGCCCCAAGAATACTTTTAAACAAACTTGAAACACATAATTCTCCTCGTATTGGATCAATTGTCCTTTCAAATCCTAAAACGATTATTGAAGATTTTCTTTATGGTGAGGACTTGTTTTCTTCAGTTCAGGGAGAAGCCATTTCCCTTACAGTTCTGTGGGAGAGGGCTCGCTTGCGGGGCAGAATCTCCAATATTGTCCACCTCCCCAAACGCCATGGCAAACCTTAAAGATAGCCTCTAAGGACATGAAACACAGCTCTTGCTCCAGAAGCAGTAAGCATTTATCCTGAGCAAAATATGAGCAACCATGGCTTCAGGTACCCTGATGATATATATGCCCCATCCATACACACACAGACCAACCTTGGCTTCAGGCTTCCGGGTGATATGCCCCATCCACACGCACACAGATAGAACCTATCAGAATTTCATTTTTTTTGTCATGGACAGCCAGCAAGCACACTGTGTGGGAACTCACTGCTGCATTCAAAATGGCAATAAAAAAAAAAAAGCAAAACAGCACACACGTGTAATCCCAGCACTTGGGAGGCAGGAGGGGCATCAAAAGGTCATGGTCATCCTCAGTCACACAGTGAATTTGAATCCAGCCACGACTACAAGAGACCTTGTCTCCAAACCAGAAAAACAGCTGGGCAGTGGTGGTGCATACCTTTAATCCCAGCACTTGGGAGGCAGAGGCAGCCGCATCTCTGTGAGTTCAAGGCCAACCTGATCTACAAAGCAAGATCCAGGACAGTCAAAGCTGTTACACAGAGAAACCCTATCTCAAAACAAAAGCAAAAAACAGTGATAACAATAGTGTCCCTCTGCTAAGAAAGATTTATTCTTGGGAGCTCCTCTTTAGAAAATGCTAATGCATGGCTCATGGTTCATTACTGTAATCCCAGCACTTGGAAGGGAGAGGCAACAGGCTCACTAGGTGGCCCACACTGTAAAACACTTTTTTGTCTCCCAAGATGCACAGTCCACCTGTACCATACCGCCTGTCTACCACGCAACAGTTCGCGAGTCAGGCAAGGGGCTGGAGATTGAAACACATGCACACGTCATCCTTAAAACAAGAATGCCCACTTTATTGTGTTCCAGGGCAGCTTATATAGGGCTCTCCTTGACTAATGGCCACACCCCAGCTCTCAGGACTTTTCAGCTGCCAGCCCACCAGAAACCACTCCCTGCCATCAGGAACTCATGAGGGTCTCGTGCTCAGAGCAGCTGCAAGCATAGGAAAACAAGTTGTTGACTCCGGCAGGCAAGGGGTCACAGAAAATTCAGGGTCTGAGGGTCTGCAGTCCCNTCCAGGGCAGCTTATATAGGGCTCTCCTTGACTAATGGCCACACCCCAGCTCTCAGGACTTTTCAGCTGCCAGCCCACCAGAAACCACTCCCTGCCATCAGGAACTCATGAGGGTCTCGTGCTCAGAGCAGCTGCAAGCATAGGAAAACAAGTTGTTGACTCCGGCAGGCAAGGGGTCACAGAAAATTCAGGGTCTGAGGGTCTGCAGTCCCCAACACCACGACAAAAACAAAAACGCTAAAAGGAAAACACATCAAGAGGACCACTGTCCTATGTCCATGAACACGAACCACTATTAAACGAAGATCACAGGAAGATGAACCATGTTCCTATAGGCTGGCAAGATGGCCACAGGTGCTTGCCTCCAAGCCTGATGACCTGAGTTCAATCCCTGGGTCCCACAAGATCAAAGGAAAAGAATCTGCTCCAGAAGGTTGCCTGCCAGCTGACCACCCTTTCCTTCCTCCCTCAGTAAACAAATATAACCCACAAGAAATCATGGCTGAAGTTAGTGTATATCTAGAGGAGTGGCAGAGGCCGTTGTTCGCAAGACGCAAAGCTGAGAAGCAGTGTTGTCTACACAGGGACTCCCAAAGAGTCCACTACAAAGAGAAAAAATAAATTCTAGAAGATGGGCAAAAAGGATATTAGAAAGCAACTCACAGATAGTGCACCCCAAATGCTGATATGCCAGTGAAATCCTCACCGCCCTCAAGGAACAGAGCAACTCACAGAGAAAAGCGTCCAGCTCTTTGTCTGTAGCTGTCAGCTCCTCACACTCCCCCCAGAGGTCTGAGGCTGCCAAAGGTGAGACGTGTAAGCAAAACAGCTGCTGCTGTCCCCTGTTCTGGAAACATCTGGAAGGTTCTGAAATGCACACCTGTGAGGGGAAGTGCTGGTTGTGGAGGTTGTGTTTGTTGGCTTGGGAGCTGCTGGAGCTGCAAATGCAGCCTTGTCCTGCGGGTTTTGAGGGAACACCTGCTCAGGTGATTTTGGGGTGATCATGGTGTGGTCGTGGCAAGGAGTCAGAGACAACCTGAGTGGCCGTCACTGTGATGAGAAACCAGGGCAGACGTCCATCACAGAATACAGAGCAGTAGTTAGGATCTTTTTATAGATTGAGGCATCATGGATAGGAGAAGTGTTATGTTTTATACAAAACAATGTGTAATATAGTGTTCTTGTATATATGTATATATATACATAATATAGTACATAAATTAAAATGTGTGTATATGAACCAACAGAAATTTTGCAAAAACAAAAACCAGAATTTATATTAGCACATTAGCTACATTGCTACAGAGGGGAGAAGGAGGAGTATGCAGGAAGAAAGGTTAATAAAAAAACAATGCTTTATGTGCTAAGAGACTTAGGTACCAGACTTTTAAACTTATTAAAAAGTTGTGGTGGTCAGGACAATGGTATGGGTGTCTCCATGGGTAGTAGATGAATGAGCGCCCAGAATCAACCCACACATACGGTCAATTGGTTTTCTAACAAAGGCCTGGACAATCCAGTGAAAAAAGGAGGAACTGGGCCCATGAGACGGCTCAGCAGGTAAAGGTACTTGCTGCTAAATCTTGATAACCTGAGTTCAATCCCTGGCACCCACATGATGGAAAAAGAGGACTGACTGACTCCTGAATGTTGTTTTCTGGCTTTCATACATCCATGTGGCACATGTGTGCCCACATGAATACACACACACACACACACACACACACACGCGTGCGTGCGCACACACACACGCATGCAAATAAATGTAGTTTTTTGCTTGTTTGCTTGCTTTGTTTTTTTAAGTTTCCTATTACACCAACCACAGGCTTCTTACTGCATCACTGGCGAGGTCCCTCCCTCTCCTACGCTGAGTGAAAATGGTGCCGTAGGGAGAACAAGTTCACCAAGGCCTGCATCTTTTATAGGCTGTGGTTGTTGCATGGACTGGTCATGACTGCAGCAAAGCCTCCAGCAGCAGGTCTGGCTCCAGCTGCAACCCTGCCTGACTGCAGTGGCCTTTGCACCTGGAGTGGTGTTCTCTCCGAGTGACCAGAAAGCAGTCGAAGCAGCTGGTCTGCCATGCTGACAGTTGAGCTGATTGCTAAGGAAAGGGTTGCTTGGTTGACAGACCCCCAGCTCAAGGCAGCCAGGCACAAAGGGGAGGAGCGGCTAGTTCCTAATAGCTTAGTTTGTTTAAAGACAGTAAAGAAAAAAAACCATCAGAGGAAAATCCAATGAAGGGAGCAGGCAATAAAGACATATCACAGAATTAACATTCTCAACAGCATTTAACAGTGCTTAACCACAAGCCTAATATTCTTAGGAAGTATCGAGCATTAAGGGACTAGAGAAACAACTCAGCAGTAAAGAGCACTTACTGCTCTTCCAGAGAAGCTGGGCTCAATTCCCAGAACTCACATTGGGTAGCTCACAACTACCTATAACTCCAGCTGTATGGGAGTTGGCCTTTGTGGGTACCTGCACTTGTGTGCACACAAACGCATACAGACAAAAATAATTAAAATTAAGGTATATATTTTTAAACTGGGAGCTTTAGAAAGAGCTACATCCTTCTGATTTGTCCCATCACTAGGATTTATTTATTTATTGAGACAAAGTCTCTCTAGATAGTCCTGGCTGGGCCCAGAACTCACTATGTAGACCAGGCTGGCCTTGAACACACAGAGATCTGCTTGCCTCTGCCTCCCAGGTGCTGGAATTAAAAGCTTGTGCCACCAAGCCCAGCTCCCTAGGACTTCATAAACATGTGCCTATCACACAGTCTAGTTTTTCCCCCACATCTACATATTGATTCCCCCCAAAATGAAAGCATATGTTCATGCAAAGCCTTGCACAGAACCACTCCTAACCACTTTATTTGTAATAGCCATGTACACACACACACACACACACACACACACACACACACACACACCTCACCCCAAAAAGGACAGAGAGTATATTCTGGAGCCAAATGTGAGTGATGGAAACCCAGTAACACTCACTTAGACTACCCCAAATTCCATGTTCCAACATAGTTAACAGTTTCATATTTTTCTAATAACAGAACAAATAAAACTTTAAAAATGAAGATGGTTTTCAAACATGTTGGGAGAAACATTAAGTAGATGAGTTCCAGAACAGTGAGCAATGTCAGCCAGAGGCCTCACCTGCCATTTGGTGGCCATTTTTAGCCATTGGGTTGATGAAAACTAGGGCTCTGTGTACTTCAAAGGATTTATCTACCAGACACCAACATGCTAAGTCACATACAGAGGGAAATAGGTGGTTATTAAGGGAGCTGAAGATGACCCAAGCTGATAAGGTTCTGGACCTGCAGCTTTCTCAACTCTCCAGAACCACGGAGGCTCCCAACAGTTCTCAACCTGTGGGTTACGAACCCCACAGGGGTCACATATCAGATATTTACATTGCAATGCATAAGAGTAGCAAAATTACAGTTACAAAGTAGCAATGGAAATAATTTTATGGTTGGGAGTTGTGGTTTGAAAGAAAATGGCCCCCAAAGGGAGTTGGACTATTAGGAGGTGTGGCCTTGTTGGAGGAAGTGTGTCACTGTGGGGGTGGGCTTTGAGGTCTCCTGTGCTCAAGCTACTCCTAGTGAAACAGACCACTTCCTGCTGCCTACAAGTCAAGATGAAGGACACTTAGATCCTTCTCCAGCTGCATGTCTGCCTGCATACCTCCATGTCCCACCATAATAGACTAAACCTCTGAAAATGTAAGCCACCCCAATTAAATATGTTTTTCCTTTATAAGAGTTGCCATGGTCACGGTGTCTCTTCACAGCAACAGGAACTCTAAGACATGGTCACCACAACACAAGGAACTGTATTAAAGGGCCGCAGCATTAGGAAGGTTGAGAGCCACCACATCAGTTTATCAGCCTCTTAGAAGGCTCAGTGGGAGGGGTAGTTCTTTTCAGGAACTTTCATTCACAGCCCAATCAGTGAGTTCAGAGGGTTGTCAGTCTGACTTTGGAGGTTCTAGAAGACTCTAAAGAGAAAGTGAAGCCCTCTCCCAACAACTCACCTATGCCCACCACCCCTTCCACAGCTAAGGAAACAATAATTTTACTTAGCCATGAAAGCAAAGAACTGATGGCACATGGCACAGGGCTGGACCTCAAAGCAAAGATGCTGAGTAAATACTATATGGTTGTATGTATGGGACTGTCTAGAAAATGCAGGCTACAGCAATTGTAAACAGTTGGCTTAGGGGGAGCCCTGGGAGGAGAGAAGATACCAGGTGGCACAAGGAAACTTCAGAGCTGATTGCGTCAACGGTTTCCTAGGAGAAGGATACGTCTCACCCTGTTACTGGAGTTGTTAGGGTCAGAGCGTGGACCCTGGGAGCCCTAACAAGCCACGTTCGGCCACCTGTCCTCTGCATGCCAAATAAAGAGCCAAGTCAGCACAGAGGGGCTGAAGAGACGGCACAGGGGTTCAGAGCACTTACAGTTCTTGCAGAAAATCTGAGTTTGCCTCCCAGCATCCCATCAGGCAGCTCATGACAGCATGTAACTCCAGTTCCAAGGGATCCAATGCTCCGTTTTGGCCTCCATGACACCAACATGCATGCTGTGCACATAAACTCATGTACACACACATACATACACACATACAAGTAAATAAATCTTTTTGAAAATTAAAACAGTGAAATGCAGAACAAGGTGATTGTACTCAATATGGACACACTAGCAAAAGAAACGAAGTCCAGGATCCTCCAAGTCCATCTTCTGCTATAAGGCTCAGATTTAAATAGAGAACAAGGGGAATGCCTAACTAAGCAGTTGCAGCCAAGGTGTGGTCATCTTCAAGGTGGTCTGGCAAGTTGCCAGAATGGTGTGACATCTTTCCAGCAGACAACTTTCTCTTCTGACTGGCACCAGATCCCAGCCTTTTCCTTCTCCTAAGATGAGACTCCTAGAGAAATTTCGATTTCTTAGGGTTCATTGTTTCAACAGCCTGACAACCCAGGGGAGGGACACAGTGTCTCCCTTTAGATGTCTTCTCTCCTGTCAGGACGGTTACAGTGGTGAACTTTATGTATGTGCAATTCAGTGTGTGTCACATTTACCTGGGTGGCTTTTGTCGTTGTCGTTGTTAATATACCAATAGGTCAGGCAGTCTGGCAATCAGAGTCCTCCAGCAGACAGGCAGCAGAGCGAGGAACCAAAGCCTTTGCCCTGGAGCCCATCACACAGCCATGCTCACAGAGCACAGGGCAGAGAAAACGCTGGAAGGGCGTGGAGCAAGGAGGACCCATGTTAATTATTACCCAGCGGCGGCCGGATCTCTGCTCCGCCTCCGCGGTGGCCTGCTGCCTGCCGGCCGCCTCTCTGCCGCCACCTGCTACCCGCGCTGGACATGGTAAGTGCAGGACGTATAGTGAACCCTGAGCGGGGATCGGGAAGTAGGGTAGGGCTCCGATGTTGAGGGTGCGGGCAGCGTCATCGCGCTGGGTTAGGGTCATCTTGCCGCCCTCGGGGGCGCTGGGGTGCAGATATGGGAGGTGGCGGTGGTGGTGGGCCTGGAGAGACCGGAACCTGGCCTGTCTCGACTCCAGGCCGCCTGCTGGCGGGGTGTTGAAGGAAGGCGGGTCTCCTGGCCCTACAGGCTAGCTGGTCCCTTGGGGTGCCGAATCTGGTGGGGCTGAGTTCTCTCGGCACCCTAGTGCTGTCCCCGTCTTGCGCCCCACCCAAGCACCTAGCTGGGATTCTGTGTCCTACCTTCGTGGGTCAGGATCTTAGGTCCTTTGGAAAGGGGTGCCCCTGGAGCTGCTAGACCCTGAAACTCTTACCAAACAGCGCAGTTCTCTGCACCTTTGGAGCAGTCGGGGGATTGGAAGCCGTTTTGGTAGCTGTGGCCTGGGAAGGGTCACTGGGGACCAAAGACACAGGCCTGGATAATCAGTAAGTAATCCCTGGGCCCACACTGCCAAAGGCCGACAGAGCTTTGCTAAGCAAACAAGGCCCTTACCCCTCTGACCTCAGAGTGCAGAGCATTGTCATTCTAAGACTAGGGGGTTCTGGAAAACTCTAAAGAGAAGGTACCATCCCCCATCCCCCACCCCGCACCTCCCAGCATCCCTCTGGTTCACTTGTACCCACCACTCCTTTGGGAGTCAAGAAAAAAAACACATAAAACCAAAATAATAAACAAAACAAAACAAAAAAAACAGTGGGTTCTGGTGCTCAGTTGATATCTGGTTGCCTGGTTACAAGAGCCCAGCTTATCAGCCCTCTCTGGAAAGACTTCCCTATTATTAACCACAGTGCAGATCTCTGTTGCCTTCTCTACAGCCACCCTTGTCATTGAAGCAGAGCCCCTTATTTCTGAGAGCACAAACACCAGTGCTGGTCTGTAGGCCCCAGGGCTGGTCTTGTAGACCCTAGGGCTGGTGTGTAGGCCCCAAGGCTGGTCTGTAGGCCCCAGTGCTGGCCTGGAACCTGTCACACAAGTTTTCTTACCCAAGGAAGCACTTTTTAAATGTAGTTTGTACTTGTAATCCCAGAATCGGGGAGGCAGAGATAGATGGATCTCTGAGGCTCAATGGCAGTGAGTTTAGCCTACTTGGTGAGAGACCTTGTCTAAATAAAGCGAACAAAGTGGGGAGGAGGCTGGAGAGTTGCTCCATGGTTAAGAACACTGGCTTCTATTCCAAAGAACCTGGATTTGGTTCACAGGACTCATGTGACAGCTCACAATTGCATGTGATTCTGGTTCTGAGGTATTCGATACCCTCTTCTGGCCTCTTCAGGCACCAGAATGTGATGATGAAACACCTTTACACATAAAATAAAATTTTTAATGCAATTTTTTATTAAACTAAAGGCAAATGATACCTGAAAATGACATCTGAGATTGCCCTCTGGCCTCCTCACACATACATGCACATACATGTACCCACCCACACACATACACCAAAACCAACCAACTGAAAAAACCCAAAACAAAAAGCACAGGACCCACGAGTCTATCAATAAGCCAGCCCAGACCACACCTCCTAGCGGGGCGCTACCCTGGCAACCCAAAGACCTGTGGCTTGGGGCAGGGCACTTGTATCCACAGAAGCCAGCACCAGCTAAATTCCTCCCCAAAAGTCTGGGGCATGTTCTTGACCTATAAAAGGAACGCCCTGGGGCCTCTGTTCTCCCTCTCCTAGGCTGGCAAGGCACACAGGCTGAGTGCTGAGGAGCGGGACCAGCTGCTGCCAAATCTGAGGGCGGTAGGGTGGAATGAACTGGAAGGCCGAGACGCCATCTTCAAACAGTTTCATTTTAAAGATTTCAACAAGGTATGTGGGGGGGGGCTAACCGGGCCACATTCTGTGCCCATGCCATGTCCTACTAGCCAAGGGGAAATACATTTCCAAGTGGCCTGCAAAGAGAAGGGCCTTGGGCCCTGCCTTCCCAGAACTCGAAGTCCTTGGAGGAGGCAGTCCTCCAAAGGGTAGCAAGTGCATGTCCTTCCAAAGGCACTTTAACAACAGCAAAATACTGGCCAACACTAACCGCCTATGCTGTGTGCACCACACTGGGGATGTTAGTAACACTAACACGGGCCTTAGAATAAGTGCCAGGATGTCACAGGGGAGGTTAGAGCTCAAGAGGCCCTAGAAGCAGCTAAGCTATCCTCCTGTATCTATCAGGCTTTTGGCTTCATGACAAGAGTGGCCTTGCAGGCTGAGAAGCTGGACCACCATCCCGAGTGGTTTAACGTATACAACAAGGTGAGCCTGCCCCCGTCCTAGAACCTCATCTTCCTGAAGGTTTGCTCTTGGACCTGACCCTGGGCCCTTCCTCACCAGTTAGCTGATGCCCCTTCTGTCTGTCTGTCCCTTTCCTAGAGCCAACAGAGACTCCCCACAAGACAGCCCGTCTCAGTGGTGATAATAAGTGCAAAGTAAAATACCTTGAACGATTGTGGTCAGACATTAGGAAGGGCACTGTTAATAGCACCAGCGGCTTTATTCCAGATGAAAGAACGAGAGAGTACAGTAAGACAGAACTCAGTTTTCTCTCTCAGCAGATCAGACTGTCTTATGAACGTGCTGAGAATGCTGCTGGACTGTCTATAAAAACATGAAGGATGTATTTGGATGCCCACCTTCAGCTCTGATTTTAACTTTTGTCTTCAAAAAATATTTTTTTTAACATTTGTTTAGTATAGTGTGTGGGCACATATATACTGTGCATGTGGAAGCAAGATGGCAACTTGTGGGAGTCTTGTTCTCTCCTTCTACTCTGTGGATCCTGGAGGTGGAACTTAGGTTGTTAGGCCTGTTGGCGAGTGTCTTTTCCCACTGAGACATCTTGCTGGCCCCTGGCTTCCATTCTGCCTGGGAATTTTTTATCCTATTACTGAAATCATCATTATTTTGGGAAACTATCGAAGGAAAATGGTGTGTCAGCAGGTGTGCCCCTTTCTTAGAGCTGTCAGGAAAACAGTGGCCACCTGCTGTCTTCAGGAATGACTAGTGGCCAGTTCCTGTCCTCAGAAGGACTTACAGTGACTGGCTATTGTTCTGCAGTCCCTGGTAGAGCTGAGCGCACAGCTGGTGGCTCTGTTGCTCTTCCCGGGAGGGTGCTTGCCTGCCACTGAACTTCTGGTTTTCTCTCATTCAGGTCCATATCACCTTGAGCACCCATGAGTGTGCCGGTCTTTCAGAACGAGACATAAACCTGGCTAGCTTCATCGAACAAGTTGCTGTGTCTATGACATAGACCTGTCCTTTTTTTAATTTCCTGGTGGGGGGTGGAGGTGGGAGATGGGGGGCTGACTGAAGAGGAACCAAGAGAGGAAACCAAGGAGGCTGGCCATTGGTCCCTGCTGCTTGCAGTGAGCACCACCTCCATTTAGGGATGAGTCCCTGTGCAAAGATGTAGGTGTCAATGTCAGCAGTAAGAACTGCGACCTTTGCCTGTGTCCCTCTCCTCACTGCGGCTCTGCCATGCTACATTACTTTGAATAAGGTTTTCCTTCCTCCATGGGCTTCCCAGCGCAGTAGTGTTCTTTCCAGGCTGTATTTTGCTCCTTTTCTACCCTTTCTAGTTCACTGTCCAAGTAGCTGGGTTAAAGCATGACATGAAGTTCAATCTCAGACCACAGAACTAAAACAAGCCCCACTGTATCACAGAAACATGTGCTTTGATGCCTCCAATAAAACCATGCTATCAATTGGTTCAGCTTCTGGCACATTCTTTTCCACAGACCATGACAAACTGAAATCAACTGTAGATTTTTGGGGGTTTGGTTTGTATTTTTGAGACAGGGTTTCTCTATGTAGCCTTGGCTGTCCTGGAACTCACTCTGTAG
>LOJH01004305.1:0-25921 GCA_001685095.1 Ellobius talpinus | reverse complement strand
TGTCCTGGAACTCACTCTGTAGACCAGGCTGGCCTCAAACTCAGAGATCCTCCTTCCTCTGCCTCCTGAGTGCTAGAATTAAAAGTGTGCACCACCACCACCCGGACATAATCATGCTTAGTTTTGAGGGGTCTGTTCTGGTTTTTGTGACTCTGGGGATCAAACCCAGGGCTTTGCACATGCTCAGCCAACAGGAATGATCCCACTAAGGTCACAAACTTGTCCCCAGCTAAAATGCAACTGAATATAAACAAATACTTTGTTGGGCAGCCAGGTAGGGTCAATGTACTGAGGGAAAGGAGGGAACAGAGTACTTTGCCTGCAGGCTCATTATCATGTGGGGTAATCAGACAGAAAAACCATGAACTGTTATGAGACATGAGCTAAGGGGACACAGAAGTGACTAATGCTGACAAGGAAGGATGCCAGTTATACCCCAGAGACCAGAACTGCTGATGGCATCAAGAATAGGGCAATGTGTGCATACAGCATGTGAACCTACATCTAGAAAAGCAGTTTGCAACCATTATTTTCTTCCTTGTGCTATCATGGCTAATTTTGTATGAATGAACCTAGATATGCCATGAAGTACCAGACATTTGACCAAATAGGATTCTGGCTGTGTTGGAGCAGAGGGGTTCTGGATGAGGTCATTAAGCTTTGAATTGGTTCTTAGTAAAGCAGATTGCTCTAATATAGGTAAGGTTCATTCAATCAGTTGAAGGCTCATCTAGAGCAAAAAGGCTGCCTATCCTTCACATAGAACTCTGGACTCCTATTTGAGCTGGGATTATCAGTACTTTCCTGACTTCATGGATCTTGAGCTCTAAACTGGAACTGCTCCTCTAGCTAGCCAACTGGGCTACCATTATCACTGGAACCAGCTCCTTACCCAGAGTTCCCTTCTGTGTATACTCGTCATTCCCAATACACTTCCCAATTCACTGGCATACATCAGAGTCCAACAGCAGATAGACCTCCAGTTCTGATGGCTTCTGCAATTCTCAGTCTTAGCAAAGGGCTTGCCTGCTGTTTACAGGGAGAACAAGGCGGTATAATAATGGGCTATCTGCTACTAGAGCAGTTAAGGACAGTTGACACAGGTCAGGCCCCTAGCTAGCAATTCACAAGAGTAGAAAATGCCCAAGTGACAAGATGGTAAGAATGGGAGCAAAGCCCAATCTCATCTCCACCCAGTGCAAGTGGAGCAGCCCACCTCACTGTAATCCTCACCTATGACCCCTGGCTTGGAGTCTAGTTAATCTAGGTAAGCTGGTCCCCCCCCAGGGCCAGAAGAGGCAGAGGGTGACATTGAGAAATGAGCGATCTGTCTGCACAGCTCGCCATCAAGACCACCCAGACTCAGACAATGTTCTCAAGTGTGCTTGGATCTAACAGCAGAGGACATGGGATAAAGACAGAAAACAGGAGGGTGGGCTCTGTTGTTGATAGGCCTTCCTAGTCCACTCACCATGGATCTGGATTTGAAAAACGCTATCTACAAATGACAGGCAACAGCTTTTGGGAACTAGTTTTATTCTGCGATCAACACAGCTCACTGAAGTTCTAGGGGAGGACACTAAACAGAGAAGGGTGAAATGACAATCACATGTAATCAAAAGTGGAAGGAAGGCCTGGATCTCTATAGCAAGAAAAGGCTGTTGATCTGGGCCTGATGGCACAGGCCTGGAAGCCACCTACTTGGGAGACTAAGATGGGAGAATCAAAAGATCAAGCCTAGTCTGGACAACTGAGTGAGAATCTACCTCAAAATTTAAAAATGCAAAGTGATAGGGCATTTACCCACTGTGCACGAGGCTCTGAGTTCAGTACCCAGTTCTGGGGAGGGTGTTGTCAAAGCCTGACTTTTGCTCACCTAGGCTATAATCGGTGGCTATCAGAGAAGGCCTGCCATTGCTCTTGTCACCACTGGATATGGCTGAGGCAGCTCAGTACCATCAAGACCCACACCAAAGACAAAAAGATATGCGGCCATCAGTTCAGCCAGGTCTGCCCAGGGGGTGATTCATCACCTTAGGGTATATACTGTAGAGCATCTTAGAGTGTACTGGTGACGATCTTAGGGTTTTCCAGTGACCTGGGCCATTTGTCAGGAACCACAGAAAAGATAACATTCTTTGCCTTTATTCTGTCAAAATCAGAATGCACTGACAGCTTGTTGGTGTTAAAGCTGGGGTACCAACCATGGGAAACCTTCTCTTTCTTATTTGGAAGAGAATGTGACACCCAGTGCCATTATCCAGGAGTGTTATAGGCCCCAAAACCAAATGATGGGCTTTTGACTCGCCAGACAGAGCCACATTGTCCAGTTGGCGGGGGACCCAGATGGCTAATCCATCAGTATGTTCTGGTATAAGTGGATGGAAAAAAGGTCAGGGCCATGACACCAGGGAATTAAAGGCCAAGACTACAGACCTCTCTGGACAGACATAACCAGTTCCTGAGGCAACTGAACTCCCTGCTGAAGACTCGGACATGATGGACACAGCTGCAGGTATGTCACAACTTTACCTCCAAGGTTGGGGTGTGGGGGACAAAATGGGGGACTGCTTTCTCATTCAGCAACTGCTGTATTGTGGTCTGTATAAAATGAACGCAACCATCCAATGATTCATAGTTTGGGATATTTAATTATTAAACTGTTTAAGAGTTATTGCTGCAGTCAGGAAAGGGCATGGAGATGATGGGAAGGTTAGAGAAGACAAAACAGTTTTCAAAGAGGCAAGTACCATTTCCGAGTATAAAACTGGTGATATTAAAAGTGACATGGCAGTATATTCACAGTACTACCTACGTCTAATACAGAAACAAGACAGTACAGTGTTTGCAGAAGCTACTGTGGCACCTACTAAGCCACATGATACTAGACACCCCACCCACCCCTGACATCGGCTAGGCATGGCATGCACACACAAAGACACACACACTGACAGCCCGAAGTCATACTAAAGTTCCTAATCATAAAGTAGCTACAGCAGGTCCCTCTGAAAAACACCATCACCCATACCAGCACTATCACAAAGGGAGCGGATCAGTTCCTGGGTCCTCTGAGACTATGGGGGACCTGTTTCTCCATTTTAGGCACTGGCAAACCAGTGGTGCCTGCTGGGCGGTCCCTGGACCTCTCTAGTATGATGCACTATAGACCCAGAGATGAGTCTTGCATAGCTCTAACCACTGGAAGTGCTCAGGAACTCAGCCTCTTTCTGACACATGCAAGCATCAAGCATCCCTGAACCCCACAGTACACTACAGAGAATACAGGAGAGAAGTGGACATACACAGTCGCTATGCAATGAGCCAGCTAGTAACAGTTCTGGGGTCAGAACAGTGCTGAGGATCACTTCCCAAGGAAGGTGAGGAAGAGCCTGGTGGTTTGGTTCTCTCACAGCCAGCAATACTCAGGAATCCCTGAGAAGGGGAGGGAACAGAGAAAGGCTCCTGCTGACTTGTCCTACACACAGACACACCTCAAAGACTGGTCCATTTCTGCCAGGACCTGGGTGATGAGTAAGTTTATTACTCACTGCTGGGGAGAAAGGCACCTGGTATGATCACTGGAGGAGGACAGGGGCTCGGCCTAGATCAGAGGCCCCATCCCTAAAAGGGAGAAACAAGTGGGAAGCTGGCACAGGGGTTGGTTCTGGCCCTGTATCACCCTGGGCAATCAAGTCTGGTGAAGGAATCCCAGGCCCCAGGTGTAATGGCTGCAGCCATGCCTTTCACCTCCAAAATGCCTCTCTTGTCCTATGCAGCTTCCTTTTAGCAGGGGTTGAGGAGCATCCAGTGCCTGAAGCTAAAATGCCATCGTACCTTTGGAAGCTGAATCGGGGGAAGAGGCAGGAAGAACACACTGATGGAGAAAGGGTCCCTGTATATCTTCACACCACTGAGGAAAGTCAAGGACACTTGGGGAGTATTTCCTTCAATAAAAACAGATTCTCATTACATGATAGATTAAGGCAATGAGGAAGGGGAAGACCCCACCCACATGTGCACATAAGTGTTTACCTACACTGCTATTCAAGAAAATATGGGTAAGGGTCTGGTTTCGACTCATCGGGCCCGGGAGAGGGCTCAGGTGTGATCTACCCCATCCAGAGGCAGCACCACAGCCAAAAGGCTCTGGAGTCCTTTCCTACCCTACAGTGTAGAAGGAACATGGGGAAGTATCACTGCCAATAGGCTTCTCCACTGATGGTAGCAACCAAGGTCAGGCACAGAAGACAAAGGAGCACTTCAAACCCTGCTAAGGGAATGTGCTCCAGTTATGCAAAAAAAGAGGTCAATGACCTGGCCAACCTGTGCTTGGAAAAGTAAAACGAGTTGCAATGAAAGTGATCCTGAGAGTCAAGTGACATCTCCTGAAGCAGAAGCTGAAATAACCTCCTGCTTGGGACATAGAAACACCCACCTGGGGAACACAGTACATAAACGCCTCCTGCCTGAGAGCCAAACCATTGGACTGAGGTAGCAAAGACACCCTCTTGCTATCTCACACTTTCCCTAGGAAATCAGGACAGGTCAGAGCCACCATACAATGATTAAGTGAAGATGATGCTAAAGATGTTAGAGGGGAATATGGTTAAAACAATTTTTAGGGTAACATTCATAACCAGGGCAAACTCATTGCGCAGTGGAATCCTTCAGGGTCTTCAAATTAAAAGCCACAAAAGGAAACAAAGGGAGTCCTGAGGCTGAAGCTATCTTATGGTTTATCATATTGTGCTCTCAGGAGCAGGTCCAGACGTCAAGTTGTGCGTGGTCTGTTCCAAATGCCAAGAACCTTCTGAAGGCCTGAAGCTCCATGGAAATTAACAAGGATCAAAGTTCAGCGGGGCTTTGGAGAACCATTCATCTGGCTGCCCTGAGTCACAGGGTCAGTACTATAAAGGCTGTCCAAGAAGACGGATGATATTTCTGCAACCAGATTCCTGTCAATGGTTGCCTGGGCCATGCCGTAGATGGCACCCTGCAAATCCAACCAAGGACATATTATTAGTGACATAAGTATGGCTGTCATTCATATGCACCTAGCCCCCCTTCCTAGCCCAGGCATCCTATCTTTCCATCAGAAAAGCAGCTGCCATGGGATATTTTTCACAGGTACTTTCCAGCCTGGCTTTCCAAATAAAGGAACTACTCTATGGGGTTTAATGTTTGGGGTGCTCATTGTCTTTACAGACAGGACGAGAGCCCTGGCTTCTGTTCAGCAGCTACTGCTTTCCATCCCATCTGAGATACCCAACAAGAAGGAGCAGGACCAGCAGCAACACTAACTGTTGAGGAGAGTTGTGCACACTGAGCTGAGGCAGAAACAGCCTCAAAAGAGTCTGATCACTTCAGGTTCCCACACAACCCCCAATACTTCTAAGTGGGGATGCCCTGGTATCCTTACCATTCCTGTGGTCTTAGCTTTAGGATTCTTCATGATTTGTGTGACCGATTCCCGAATATCTTTTAGGAACTGGATTGCCACCCGCTTCCGAGTGTGTACTAATGTGATGCAGAAGTGGATGCTGTGGGAGAAGAGAGAGCGTGAGAGGGACAGACTCTGAAAAGAAAGCTACCCTACAATAAAGCCACCCCAGGGGAGGGATGCACTGGAGTACTACTGCTCTCAAATCTGTGGGTTTTTTAAGTGAGAAAATTAGGGTTTTCCAGCATGACTAAGAACCACCTTAACAAAATGAACACAGCTGGTTGTTCTGTCTTGTCCCCATCCCATAAACTGTCAGTGATGGCTCTGTAAATCATGTGTGTGAGCAATGATGGGTACTAGGTTTTCATCTTAGAGGGTAGGCCCTGATGGGGAGAGAACCATAGAGCTGGGTCTTAAAGGGCTTCAATGCTCTTATAAAACCCTAACTCACGGCCGGGTGGTAGTGGCGCAAGCCTTTAATTCCAGCACTTAGGAGGCAAAGGCAGGCGGATCTCTCTGAGTTCAAGGCCATCCTGGTCTACAAGAGCTAGTTCCAGGACAGGCTCCAAAGCCACAGAGAAACCCTGTCTCAAGAGAGAGGAAAAAAAAAAAAACCCTAACTCACTTGGAGAAAAATGTGGTTGGTGATGACTGTGACCTGGGGAAGGAAGGCTGTAGGCAGGAGTACAAACAAACCTGCACGATCAGAACCTTTAGAGGGCTTTGCGCAAAATAAACATTATCCAGGTAACAGTACCTTAGAGAAGTGAGCTGACAGCTATGGACAAGATGGATCAGAGACTACAGAGGCCAGAGAAAGAACAGAGGGCCTTACAACTGACAACTTGTCTCAGGAGGCTGGCAGTCAGTTCTACTTGAACAGAAAGCAAAGCATTTTGTTCCTTATGTCTACAAACTCCAGTTGCTACCAATGTGCTGGGTTCTAGAAACTGAACTCTGTATATCACGTTACCTTTAGGACTCAGCTCTTAAGGTCATGAAGTGAAAGGAGGAGCAGAGGCTTTAAGCATACCTTTTGGGGAACTGCAAGTAGTTAAAATTCCACCCCTTCGCAGACATCATATTAGATAGTCGGTAGATGTCAAAATCATGGGAACCCAGAGCAATAACTGACACTTGAGGATCCCCCAAAATGAAGATGCTTTTGATGTTTTCCAATCTAAAAATAAGCAAATGAAAAGAAATTGAGCCATATTCACTCCTCTGGTCCTTATCTCAGTTGATGAACACAGGCTACCCTCTGGGACTTTATAGTCTCGTCTTCTACACCAGAGGCCAGGCTGGGATGGGTGATTCTTACGGAAGACCTAACCTCTGTCCAGAACCATCGGCTTCTCCCAGTCTACCCCACTCCCAAGTCACAGCACAGAATGCAATGCAAGTGTCTCCTCCCTGAGCACCATCTGGTAAGGGACTGGTCTAAACCCCCATCTATCAGGAGATGGTAAGTAGTCAAAGGGTGTGCTACCAAGTACAGAGATGCCTTTGGCCAACTAGAAGAAAGCAAGAGACAAAGCAGAACCCCGTTTTCCACACATACTCTGACTTGAGGAAGCGAGCAGTTTTGATGATCTGTTTGGTAGCTTCAACATAGCCGTTCTCACCAAAGTGCATCAAGGTAGCCCAACAGGATGCAATGATGCCACCAGGCCGTGAGCCAGCCATGCTTGGAGATGCGTAGATGCCACCTTGCCAATCTGCACCAACAAAGAACTGGTACTTCCTATACTTCTCATCAGAGTACAACACCACTGATGAACCTTTGGGAGCATATCCGTACTGAGGGGAGAAGCAAAGAGGTCAGAGTGTGGTGGTACCTGGCAACTCTGTCCACACTGCCACACACAGTAAAGCCTGCTTTCTTACGGGAGTTCCATGATGCTTCCCATCCGGGTAAGGTTCAGATTTTACAGAGTTAATAGGCAGAAGGAACTTGGGGGATGGGTTCCATGTTCTCTTTGTCAGGGATGAGGAATCTGAGATCCAACAAAAAATTAAAAAAAACTAGGTTTCCTCTGTCTCACACTCAGCCGTTGGCTTTCCTTACTTAAAATTCTTTCTCTGGGAAGCTGAGCACAGTGGACACACCTATAGTTCTAGCACTTCAAGGTGGAGGGGAGGATCAGAATTCACGCTGTCTCTGGCTACATAGTGAATTTCAAGCCAGCCTGAGCTATATAAATACCTTGCCTTAAAGAGAAAACAAAAACTTCCTCTGGAATAACAAGTCAGTATGAAAATAAGGATAAATTTTTCCTAGTAAAAACCAGGAAAAAATAAAACTCAAGTCACTTGGAAGCTCAAATTACTATCTGATCTGATTCCTATTCTATGGCTCAACATTACACTTCTTTTTAAGAACATACTGAGTCGGGCAGTAGTGGTGCATGCCTTTAATATCAGCAGGAGAGGCAGAGGCAGGTGGATCTCCATGAGTTTGAGGCTAGCCTGGTCTACAGAATGAGTTCCAGAACAGCCTATTACACAGAGAAGTCTATTACACAGAGAAGTCCTGTCTTGAAGAAATAAAAAAAGAAGAAGAAGAAGAATATATTGGTGTTCCAAAAGCAAGACAACCTATTCCATCTTGTAATTCATTGTGTGACTCCATTCCGCCTAGAGAACTCTTACCACAGCTAATACAAGTTTCATTCTGGACCCACACAGCAAATGGACAGTAAAAGGGGAAAGGACACAGGAGTTGTCCGGGTAGACAACTGTAACTAAAATTGTATTACAGATCATTCAGAGTCTAAAAAACAAGTCTTCCCTATAATCTAGTTTAAAACAAGCTCCAGCAACATAATCAAAACAAGGTACACATCCCTGAAGCCATTACTATTTTTTTCCATATCTGAATATACTTTCAAGAGTTGCCAACCAAGATGGATTTCATTTCAGCCTACCAGAGGTGGTGAGCACCAACTGCTCCTGAACATATGGGTTTCTTTTTTAAAAGGACTCTGCTATTAGCATATTGTCACTTAGGCTCAGGAACTCCAGTATCAATCATTAGCACCTTCAATAACCTCAAGACTTCAGAGATTTTTGGCACAATGGACCTAGCTGTTGGTATACAGGGAAATCCTTAGTATGAGCAAAGGCAAGAGCTCCTTTTCTCCATGAGCTGTCCCCTCCACATTGTAACCACTACCTGACAGCTAACCTGATGACAGACAAGAGTCAGACTTTATTTCATAGTTGGTATGTGTAGTAGTTTGAATGAAAATGGCCCCATAGGCTCATAGGGACTGGCTCTATTAAGAGGTATGGCCTTTTTGGAGCAGGTGTGGTACTACTGCAGGAAGTATGTTACTGAGGGTGGGGGTTGAGATCTCAGATCCTCAAGCCAGGTCTAATGTGACAGATCCAGATGTAGAACTCTCCGCTACCTCTCCAGCATCATGTCTGCCTGCATGCCACCATGCTTCTTCGCCATGATGATAATAGACTAAACCTCTGAACTGTAAGTCAACCCCAATTAGATGTTTTCCTTTATAAGAGTTGCCAATGCCATGGTCGTGGTATCTCTTCACAGCAAGAGAAACCCTAAGACAGTATATGTGTGTGGGGAGACTAATGTTTCACTCAGCTCCTTTTGTGAAGAACAGCTAAACTCACCAACTGCCAGCAGTTGGCCACTTCCTTAACTCACCTTATGAGTATCTGCTGAGATGCTGGTCACACCTTTCACCCGGAAATCAAACGGTTTCTTCAATGGGTACCCTGCTTTCTCCATGAAGACTATGAGGAAGCCCCCCAGACAAGCATCCACATGAAAAGGTATTTTGTATTTGAGAGCCAGCTAGTTAAAAAAGAACATAGGAGATTTATACATAAACCCTTAGCAGGATATGAGTGGAAAGATAGGCTACTCTGAACTACATCCCATAGGTGTTAAAAAGTGACTATCTGTACATTTATTTGAAGAGAGGGTCTCATGTACTCCAGCCTGGCCTTGAATGTGATATTTAGCCCATGGAAGACCTTTAACTTTTCTGACCTTTCTGCCTCAGATGACCATGCCCAATTTCATGGGGTGCTGAAAATCAAAACCAGGACTTGGCGCTGGCCTGGAGTACACTCTACCAACTGATCCACAATCCCAAACCCCAAAGAGTTATTTTTAACATTTTTAAATGCAAGTTTATTTTTCATGTATATTTAGTCTTCAAAAGAATCCATCTGAAATGTACTGCGTGTAATTTGTATTTAAATATGCCTTGACCTCAAGCTCCCCTACCCCATCATGTAAGAAATAGCAGAACTATGATTTAATAGCCTCTGGGGGGGTCTTACTTCAGTGATAAGTGGTGGGCATATTCCTAATGGCAGACTACTTCCTGGTAGGAATCTAAGCATCTATTTCAAAATACCTGGATTATAGGCAGCCTGGGTCACGTACTACCCCTTTCCCAACAATGCCAGTGACTTTCAGAGGCTCCCAAAAGAGGTGCAGGGCCCTGCTTGCCTTAGGATCGATGAATGCTAGCAATCTCTGCTATGTTCAAACCTAAAATCAAAACTCCTTCTCGTCACAAAACCCTATACATCGCATCTATTTTAAGTATTCATCTGCATAGCCTGTTTCTCACCTTGGCCACTTCAGGAATAGGATCGATCACACCATGAGGAAACTGTGGGGCAGAACACACCAGCATAGCTGTGTTCCTGGAGATGGCTCTTCTCATTGCCTGGGGATTGAAAGTTTAAGAGAAATAAGAATCTTAGTCACAGCTGCACATGTCTTTTGCCGTAAGGACACTAAGGACCACTGGTTCACAAGTGCCCCGTCTGTCTCTGCACCCTGGGAAGACGGCCTTCTGCTATGAAGGGTGCACACAAGTCTACATGGAAACACTACCTGAGAGCAATGCAACCGCTATGGAAATAGAAACAATACTGAGCTAGGAGGCAAAGGAGGCAACTGTGAGTCCCAGCCCCACAATTTACCAGTGAAGATTTAGTAAAAACTTGATTTAACCTTGCAACCTACAAATTCCAATAATGGAACAGCTTTGATAAATGAAAAGTTCCTCTACACATATGTGAGACATAAAAACGTGTTCAGGTCTGTGAAAGCGGGTGTTGGGGCCAAGTACATCCATGTTCATTTCACAAATAAAGAAAAGAAAGTAAAGGTGTTGCAAGTAAAATTGGGTTCTATACCATCAGGGACCAGATCATCCACCTGTTAGCACTCAGAAATCTGGCTGTCACACTGTCAGTCTAGTTTCTGCTCTAGTTGCTCTACTCTGAGCAGGGGAGTCCATCTGTGTATAACTGGATAGTCAGTGTGACATTCTGCCCCTTGAACCTTCAGAGGACTCACCCGCACATCCACCTCCATGTTCTTGTCCACTGCAACATGTACAATCTTCATTCCAAAATAATGAGCTGCTTTGTCAAATGCAGCATGGGCACTCTCAGGAGCCACACTAGGTGATGGGGGTAAGGGGACAGAGAAATGTAGAGCACAACAGGATCCAGCAGAACACCGCAGCAACTTAAATAACCAGTTCAAACGTCTGATTAATTTCCCTCGCACTATTATATTTATACTTTCTTGGTATAAACAAAAAGAGCCGTATTGATTTTCTGCAGACAATTTCTTTCTACTATTTAGGATATTATTTTGGCAACAGGAAGGAAATCTCAGAACAGAGAAGGATACGAAGCAATGGCAGATGGTTCAGATATGGGTATATGAAGCAGAACATCCAAAGGACCACTGAGAGAAGCAAGATGCAGATAGTAAGGCTGCCCAGCAGAGAGAGGCAGCCACACCTCAGGCCAGAGGGGCCTGCGTGCTCTAAACAATCATCAACCTATGAAAAACTAAAATCTGTCTCTCCTACATGGTTACAAATAGTTTTTGAATAATGTTCAAAGAGAAAACAGAGTCACAGGTACATATCTGCTTCCAGATATCCCCATTACTCCACTCTCACCATTACTGTTTCCATAAGAGAGAAAATTCTCTACAATGACTAAGCGCCAAGCACCAAAGGTTTACATGTGAAGATGGTGGTAGCAGCCAGGTTTGTTCTCCTAGGCAAAGTGAGTCAGTTTGATGACATTCAGAGCAAAAACTACTTAGTTACCTATGCTTGGAGGAAAAAAAAACCCACTAGCCTAAAGGTATAATATCAGTACCCTGTATAGAGGTGGACTAGAAGAAAGTCAGCCAAGAACCAAAATTATATCCACACCAAAAACAATAGTAGTAACTAAACCTAAAAATAAAATCATTTTTAAATTCTTTCTTCTAGTAACATCTCTCAAGTAGAAATGTTCCTACTTGAGGTAGTCTAAGACACTTCAGAAACATTCACTGAGCTATAGTTATAGTGCAAAGAGAGTTTCCTTAGGTTCTGGATAAACTAACAACAGAGTCCTCTAGCTGTCTCTTTTGGAAAAAGGATGTCATTCTCGCTAATGGTGTTCACTGTGTTAAGCTCACATAACCAACTGCTCCATTTAGAAGACTGTTGGATGTGAAGGGGTAAAGGGGAGGTAGGGGCTGGGCCAGGGAGAGAAGGCTGGCATTGTAGGAGGAAGAGACACAGACTGGGCTCAGTTGACACTGTACTGCCTAAACAGACAATAATCAGAGGGGAAACAGATATACATACATACATTTCTGGAGTTTTGATCCCCTTCTCAAAGGCCAAGTCCCGGTAGGCTTTGCAAGCCATCAGGATGCTTTCTGTGCCCCCAGATGTCATCTACGTGAAGAAAAGAAGTAAGTTAAGGGCAGGGATCAGGAGGTACAGTCCACATTGTCCTGAAAAATGTTTGATGCAGAAACAGACAAGGGCGTGGGTAATGATGCAGAGCAGACACTGTCCAGAAGGACAGTATGGGTCAGAGACAAGGGATACAGGTGTGCCAGTGTCCAGCAACTAACACTTCTGAAACCCGACCTGACATTCAGTAAACACACCCAATTACTATCTTTCAGTAATATCTGAGCTTGAATAATTTCCCAACAAGCTGAAGGCTACCGCACTGAGCTAGTAGGATCCTATCTTAGACTCAGCATCTCTGAAGTTGGGTTTTTCTTTTCAAAAAGAAAACTCAAGATCCTAAACAATTCATTCAGTGTTACCCATTATATCTGTTGATAAGTAAAACTTTCTGTACTTTGGATTATATATTAATTAGAGCTAGAATGAAAAATTATTACTGAACCTTCCTAACATCTACATACAGGATAAAAATACCACTGGGTATAGAATCCCAGTGGTCAAGAGTTAGGAAAAAAATTAACTCAGAAAATTAAGTAATTTTCTTTATAATTTTTTTGACTCAGGAAGCCTTTCATGAAACATGTGACCACCCTCCCTAAAATAGCTCACAGAATGGACACAGGACCCTTGTTTGTAAATCTCTATGCTGGAATGCCGGACGGTGGTGGTGGTGGTGCACGCCTTTAATCCCAGCACTCGGGAGGCAGAGGNTACAAGAGCTAGTTCCAGGACAGGCTCCAAAGCTAGAGAAACCCTGTCTTGAAAGAAAGAAAGAAAAAAAAACCTCTCTATGCTGGAAAAGACAGACTGCTAATAACTGAGATTAACTCAACAAGTCAGCAATGACACTCTGTGGTCTAGCCTAATACCTCAGCATTGTCACATGAGATACCCAGACAGCTGGGAAAGTACCAGGCCTTACACACTTACAAGTCTGACAATGACCTAAACAATAACATTTCCTAATTCCCTAGTCATCTGCATCATGTGTCCTGTCTTCAGGACAGAAATGTAATTATGGATTAAGAAAACAGGCCACAAGTCACTTGTGTCTATCAACTTTTTTCAAAATATATAAAAATTTACTGAGGTATGTGTTTAAGAACATAAGACATTTTCTTTCAGATATGGCCAAACATGGTGGTTATTTATGCAAGCCAGCCAAAGTACCTGCAATCTGATTTTTAGTACACGAATTTGTCCTCAAATCCATTGTGAATGAGGTAAATGAAGTTACTATAGGGAAAGATACTTTGAAGCAGAAGAGAAAGGCCTGAGAAGTGTTTAAGACCCACAGCTAGGCTCAGTCTAAAGATTTCCCTTTAATTTGGCCTAATCTTGCTTCTCTCAACAGTGAATCCTTTTTCGCCAGGAACAGCTCATCAAGAGAGGCACACAGAGAGATGCAGAGACAGAAAAGAGAATGAGACTAAGGGAGGGAGGGAGGGAAACGAGGAGAGCACTCTATAGAAGTCTAGACACAAGAAGGGACAGACTGGAAACTGAACGTCGTCCTTTCTCCTGGTCCCTGCCACACCACAAAGATAACTGGAAAGAGACAAGGCTTCACTGCAGCAGTACGACAGTCCTTAGGGCTGTGTTTCTGTATTAATATGGAAGACTGATTACTCATTACTTGAAAGAAACCAGAAAGGAAGCAACAACAACGGCAATAACCCCAAGACCTCTGTGGTGATCACCACCAAAGACGGAAAGAGAAGTCTATGTAACAAATTTCAAACACTGACTGAGAAGAGTAGCATAGGACAGATGCAGAGGTACAACCAAACAGTGCCTAGTCAGCCCTGGGAATCAGGGTGTCAGCAGAGTCTTGGAAAGCCTCCCACTACATCCTCAGAGAAACAGAGGTTTCCCTATCCTCTTTTGTGTGTAGTGGACATGACTGATGGGGAGAAAGAAGCAACACAGAAAGACAGCAAATCTGACCCCGTAAGAGTAAAGATCTCAGGGATTCGTGGTGGATTAAATCTCAAAGTAGACTACCCTCTTGCAACTGTGCAGAGAGAACTTGTAATCGAATCTCTGAAAAACAGACCCTGAAATTCTAATAGCGAAGGAACAAGACTCAGCCAGCCGGGCAGACTAGTCACCCACCTTGAGTCAAAACAAACAGACCATCAGGAGAGATTACTGCAGAACCAGGATAAAGCAAATGGCAACTACTGTAAATATAGGGTTGGGTATGAAAAATGAAAGCCCAACTCATAAGGAAACAGCTGAAGCGGCTTCCTTATAATGGTGTCTCACCATCTCAAAGTGTTGAGACCATTGGAAAACACATATATATCTGATGGTCTTAGGAGCCCCCAACCATAAATGTACTTTTGTTGCTATTTCATAACTGCAATTTCACTACTGAGCAGCAGGTGCCTCAGTTCCTAACACCGTTGGAAATAAGTGTTTTCTGATAGTCTTGACCCACAGGTTGAGAACCACCACTCTAGCACATAATCATAAGATCATAATGAATACAACAGGAGATCAAAGCCAGACAACAAAACAACAAAATGAGACAACAGATCAACAACAAAATAGCAAATGGCACTCACAGAAGGAGTAAATTTGTCAAGAACAGCAATAACACCCCTAAAAATAAAACAGAATAAGCACCCCTAAAAATAAAAATTCTCATTCAAAAAAAAAAAGACCTGAGATACACTTAAAGTGAATCCAGATTTTTTTTTTTTAAAAAAAGATAATGACAGAAAGACCAATGCCACTCTCTACTTAGAGAGCTGTGAGGTGTA
Source organism: Ellobius talpinus (assembly GCA_001685095.1). Lineage (NCBI taxonomy): Eukaryota > Metazoa > Chordata > Mammalia > Rodentia > Cricetidae > Ellobius > Ellobius talpinus. Next base: position 10,937 of record LOJH01004305.1, on the reverse strand, counting down.
GTCAATGCCTGGACAGCTGGATAGTCGAGGAATCATGCAAAATACCTGAATAGCCTAGAAAAGATGTGAGGGTGGGACTGGAGAGATGCTCGGTGGTTAAGAGCATCTGCTGCTCTTCCAAAGGACTTGGGTTCAATTCCCAGCACCCACATGGCAGCTGGTAACTGTCTGTAACTCCAGATCCGACTTCCTCACACAAATATACACGCAGGCCAAATACCAACACACATAAAAATTAAATTAATAAATAAATTTAAAAGAAAGATATGAGGGCAATAAGATTCAAAGGGCAAGAGGCTTTCCATTGATTTCGGCCTGTCATGTAAGAAAAACAAGACATAATTTCTATTTCCAGCAACATATAGTTAATACCTTAAGCAACTTTACTAACATAAAAAACTAAAAAGTTTGACAAAGCATTAAAAATTATATTTATGGGCTGGAGAAATGGCTCAGCGGTTAAGGGTTCAATTCCCAGTACCCACATGGCAGCTCACAACTGTCTGAAAATCCAGATCCAAGGGATCTGACACCCTCACACCAATGCACATAAAATAAAGATAAATAAATCATAAAAAAATTATATTCATCACTAAACTAGCATCAAGAACAAGCTAAACCCTAAGAGCAAAGTACAACCAACTTTCTACAAGACAATCTGCCAAAGCTGGAGCTTCCCCTCTAAGAGTGTGTAGACGGGGGTTTGCCCAGGATCACAGTGCAACAGGAGACTGCAGAAAACCCCAAACTCCCCACTGTATAAGAAATAAAACCTCGCTACTGTGGAAGGTGACTTTTTTCAATGTAATGTTAGGGTTAAGAAAAGCACTTTAAGAAAAGAAAATGCAGAAAAAGCCAAACGGCCCACAATCATAGCGCTAGGGAGGAAGCAGGGGTTTCAGGAGTTCAAGGTTATCCTCGGCTACAAAGCAGGTTCAAGGTCAGCCTGGGCTATGAGATTCTATCAAAAAGAAATGGGGGGGAGTAGTAGATCAACAGATATGTAGATGAGTAGATGAGAAGAGAAGGAGAAAATAGTCAAGTAGAGAAAGGTGGCAAAATATCTGGTGAACCCAGTGTTCTTTAAACTGTCCTAGCAACTCTACATAGGCTTAAAGGCTTTTGAAAATATGAAGAGGAAAAATACCTAGCTATATAACAAAACGTTGACACTCAGGATTCCAAAAGTACAAGTAGCATTTTCATAGATCATTCTACAACAACAATATAATAATTGTACAGTAGACTATTTTAAAACGTCTATTGCAAGTCACTTACACATCCACATGAATCTGGTCCCCCATTGAAAAGGGAGCAAGTCATCCTTACAATTTCTGCCTCTAACTTCCGTAGTCCAGGGAAGATGTCCGGATGCAGCGGGTTGCTCCAGGCGAACTCTCCATAAGCCTGCAAAGTAAGGCAAAGAGGTATAATGTGAGATAGACTGTTACACTAAATAAGGCGAGAAATCATGCACCTAAGTGATTTTACAATGTGATAAGGGAAGAAGTGTTAAAAGTATTCAACTGTAGCACCAAAGGATCACCATCACTTCAAAGTCATACAGGTTTGCCTATAACTTTTAGCTGTACAGGTCAAATAAGCCTTCTGAGACTCAGTTTCCTCACAGGCAAAGGGGACTAATGGTGCCTACCTTACAGGGTTCTAGCAATATTGAAACACGAAAACAACGAAACATGAAAAGCAGTAACAGTTTGCCTGCCACAAAGCAGCCCCTGTTGTTGAATTAATATGTGCTAAGAGACCCGATGAGGGACCTGCTAACATCCTGAGTGCTCTAGAGGTGTTTGGTGAGAGGAACCTCACGAGATGAATGGAAATTCATCCTATGGAACAGGAGGGAAAGAACGCGGACAAGCAAGGCACATGCCTACATGGGAGGTACCAGGGATGACTGGAACAATAAATAGGTAGAGTCTGAATGTACAGAGACACGTCATTCCTCCTGCATGAGAACCTGAGCTTCATCAACAGATGATGAAATGTTTAAACACAGAATTATGACCAGGATATTATATCAATATATAACTAAGTAAAACACTAACGTGTGTGTGGTTTCACAGTAATAAATACAAGGCCTGAGAGATCACAACTTTAAGTGTAATTTCTTATAAGAATGGCTTTCAAAACTAAGCTTGATTACAAATGGAAAAAGCTACATTCCATTCTACAGTTAGGATCATCTTGTGGGGTATGCTTTGAGAACGTTATGACTGAGCAGCCTTGCCCTGACTCCCATATCAAACAACACTGGTTCTAGCATTAAAAATTTCAAATGAGCAGGGCATTAGTAGCGTACACCTTTAATTCCAGCACTCGGGAGGCAGAGGCAGGTGGATCTCTTTGAGTTTGAGGTCAACCTGGTCTCTGTGAGTTCCAGGACAGGCTACAAAACTACACAGAGAAACCCTGTCTCAAAAAACAAAACAAAACAAAAATTCAAATGAAACCCAGCAAAGTTCCAGCACTTAGGAGGCAGAGGCAGGAGGATCTCTGTGAGTCTGAAGCAGACTGGTCTACATAAGCAACTCAAGAACAGTCAGGGCTATATAGAGACCCTGTCTCAAAAAACATGAACAGTATCCTCAAATGGCAGGCTCCTTCACTAGGAATATGGCTTCCTCAGAGGACCCTGAAAAGTCCAGAGGTATAAATGACATTTCACCTTTTCACAGTTTGAAGATGCATTTGGCAATGTTGTGCACAATTCACCCATCTGCGTGAAAAGAAACTTCTAAATTGCTATGGTTTCACTTCAACAATAAAATTCCCTTAAATGATATTATTATTTCTATTATTATTATTACTAAAAGGAAATTAAACAGTTAAATGAACTAGGAATGACACCTATGCACACAAGCACCCAGTGTTCACCTGCACCAGCAGCTCTGTGAGCTTCGGCTCCCCATTGTACACAGCTCCCGAGGCTTTCCCTTCTTGCCAGAAGACATCTGCAGAAAAAAGTCAAGGTCCCTCAGTAAGGAACAAGCATCACTGGGAAGACAGATAGTAACACAGACAGGACAGACAAAAACTTTAGAGCATATGGGAAAAAAATTTCAGGAACCAGACATATGGCTCAGCAGTTAAGAATATGTATTCTCTTGCAGAGGACCAGAGTTCAGATCCCAGTGCCCACATCAGGCAGCTCACAACTTTCTGTAATCTCCAGCTCTAGGCGATCCAATGCCCTCTTCTAGCTTCTGGGGGGATCTGCACTCAAGTGTACACATTCCCACACAAATGCAGTCCCATACATATAAATTTAAAAAAATTAAAAAGAGTAAATGAGTAAGCTGAGTGGAAATTCAATGCTATTCTTATGTTAAAAACCAAAAGAATTTCAATGCTTTACCACAGCAAAAGAGAGACGAAAGGTTATTCATCAGTGTCAATGACTGCAGGAAAATAGGAACTGCATCAAGGTATAATGAAGACAGACAGTAATGCTGCCCTCACCCTCAGCTATTGTCTCTGAACATAAAAGTCGCCGTTTGCCTCCATGTATTTCCTGTTCTCCATATGACCCTGTTCTGCAGTAGCTTCCCATCCCCTCATTTCCCTATCCAGTCACAGAAGTATAGGAACTGCTCTAAGCAGAGCTGACAGAAATGAGCAAGTGTGAAATCTCACTATACAAACTCCAGAGCTGCAGCCAGAGCACAAAGCATACCAATGGAGGAGCACCTCCAGCTCAGGCCCCGCCCTAATACACGCCACTGCAATAGCCAATTACCCATGCCATAACTAACATTCAAGAGTGGCATGGAAGTGACCACGAGACAAGGCAAGAAGGGTTCCCCACAAAGTTCCACTTGCTGTCCCAGAAAGGTTCTGTATTATACTAACAAATCTGTTGAGATGGGTCCTTCGACTCTTTCTGTTATCACAAAGCTGCACCCCATTAAAAGTGGTCTGTTAGTGGGGTGTTGCAGAAACACACTAACTAAAATGCATGGAACTACTGGCCCTCCGAAGCACAGTTCTCCAGTTCTAACAAGAGCACCATGTGTCTCCATCTACTTTCACTCTTTTCCTACAGGACATGGCTGTGTACCACATGTGTCTTCAGGGCTGCGGTCACCACGCTTACGAACAGACAGGATGCAGTTTCACATCCTGCTCTTTAACTATTCCAAAGAATATAGTAGGGTTACGACATAAGAAACGAAGGAAGCAAGGCAGCAACATGCCCTGAAAAACATAGAAATCTACACAATGCAGGTCCCAGGGTTGCTAACTATTCTGTATCATCACATCCTAGATCAGGCATACTCAACCTTTTATACATTACAATATGGCGCTGTCATCTACAAATGTGTTGAGCCTCACACACAGCTATCTTGGGAAACATGTTTCCATGGGCTACAGGTTGGACATACTTGTACCAGACTATATTTTTAATTCTATACTACATAATATCAAGAAATCTACAGTATCCATTAGAAAATTTAAAGGCTGTTTGTCAAAGTGCAATCTGAATTGCGCCCTAGAACAGAAAACTGGATATGAGTAGAAAAACTGATTAAAGAGAATCTGTTCCTAGTTCACAGTGCTATACTAGCGCTTATTTTTCTAGTTTTGACAAATGTAACATGCTTTACAATTAGGGTGAGAAGCACATGGGAAGCTGCTATTCCATTTTTGCTACTTATTTATAATTTAAAATGTCAAACTAAAAAGCTATTTGGAAGGAGATGTTGCCCAGTTGGTCAGTGCTTAACTGGCATGTACTGGGCTGTAAGTTCAGTGCTGGCACTGCATAAACCGGGCACAGTGACACACCCTGCAATCCAAGTTTACGGAAAGTGGTAACAAGAAAACCAAATATTCAAGGTCATCCTCAGCTATATTAAGACCCTGTTTCAAAAACCAAAAGTCTTACCTATAAAACAGCATGTATTTATGTTAATAGCAGCAACAGCAATACTTAGTACTTACTGAACAAGTATTCAATGACATATGCCAGGTATACATGTTTTCATGTATGATTTCCTTTAATCTTTTTTTTAAGATTTATTTATTGATTATATATAGAGTAGTCTGCCTGCATGTATGCTTAAATGCCAGAAGAGAGTACCAGATCTCATTATACATGGTTGTGAACCACGATTGCTGGGAATTGAACTCAGTGTTCTTACCCTCTAAGCCATCTCTCCAGCTCTCCTTCAATCTCTTAATCTAACTTTTAGGGAAGAAGAGATTGTAGAAATAAATTGGAGCACACAAAAGGTAAATGTCTCTCCTAAGGTCATATTAAATTTGAAAATTCAGGCATTTGTGAACCTGAATGATTCTCCAGTTATGCTCTTGAACATGGTATGTGTCAATGCATATAGAAGACCAATAAATCTGTACAGCTCAATAGGTGTAGACAAATATACACCTATACAGATCAATTGTATATTCATCCATCAACCACCTACCTATTTCTTTTTTCTCTCAATTATTTTTTTTATGTTTATAGGTGTTTTGCCTGCATGTATGTCTGTGTACCCATGTGCATGCCTCACGCCAGGGAAGCCAGAAGAGGTATCTGGATCCTCTGGAACTAGAGTTACAGATAGTTGTAAGCCACCAGGTGGGTGCTGGGAATTTCCCAGATCTCTGGAAGAGCAGCCAGTACTCTTAAGCACTAAACCTCTAGCCCCTACCTATGTATCTTTATCATGTGTTCATCTTTGTTCATTTTTTTGAAACAATATTTATTAAAGTTCTAGCTGACCTGATACTACAAGACCTGGACTGGTCTTGGGCTTGCAGCAATGCTCTTATCTCAGCCTCCTAAGTACTGGAATTATGGGAAGCACCACCACATCCAGCTTTGTGCTCATCTTTGGATGGTGAAATTATAGTAATCTTCTGTGCCTTGAAATGGATACCACAATTTTGATATGAATTTTGATACCACAATATGCAATATGAAATCTGGTCTTTGAAGTAGGGAATGGGTCCTCCAGTACATGTGATCCTTGATCTACGTCAACATAAGCCAATGAGGGACAGAGGCAGCACCCTGGGCCAAGGCTTACCCATGGAACTGTACTCCTTGAGTTTCTCCAGAACCTCAGCAGTGCTCAGGCCCTGAGCAGGCAGAGCTTTCACATACTCTCTGTCCACCTTCAGGAACGGCATGTGCTTGATGAGATCCTTCTTCGTCTTCCGCAACTGCTCTTCGATCTCCAAGGATAAAGAAAAAAACAGTTAACAAGAGGTAAAAGAGTGAAGTACAAAGAGGCTACCTCTGAGATCCAGTCAATGGCTCAACACCAGACACCGCATAGGTGTACTAAATTAGAAGGGATTTATCTTTTTTTTAAAGGAAAATGAACATTTTATCTGTTTAGCCAGCCAGTGTGTACAATGTCTCTTAGAAATTTAAGAAACCAGCTTTCCTTCTAAAAGTCAAAGATGTATTAAATGTCCTCCTTTGCCAGCTGTGCTGACATCACTAACACTGCACTGCACTTGGTTTGAACTGGCTTAAGCCAGCAACATAAGGCCTTTGTTGCTATGTTGTCAACAGCGATACTGCGATTGACAAAGGCTGTCATAAAACAGGCCAAGCTACAGCAAAAAGGGATCCCAGCTGTCTTACAATTGACAAATAACTTTAACAGACATTTGAAAAGTACCACAAGTATGGAGATCCACACAGCTCCCAAGGTGCCCACACGGGCCTAAGAACTGTCAGAATGATTATATCACCACAACTCCTTAAGCTCTATGGGCAGCTTCCCCCATTTGACCCAGAAATGCTAGGAGAAACTATGGTCCTTTCTGCCATGAAATTTATCAACTATGATTCTTTTCCATTGTCAAAGGAATACTTTCTGAGCCATTTCTTTTCATTTACTTACTCATTTGCTCAACAAACAGCTGCTGAACTACTGCTATAGGCTAGGGATACAGCCACTAAAATACTAAAAAAAAAAAAAAANAAACACGGCTGGGAGGTAGTGGTACATACACGTCTTTGATCTCTGACTTCAAGTCCAGCCTGCTCTACAAAGTGAGTTTCAGGGCAACCAGAGCTGTTATACACAGAAATCAGAAATCCTGTCTTGAAAAAATAAAACAAAACAAAAAACCAATACATAGTATTAAAAAAGCCCTCATCTCTTGAAGCTTGATTTTAGCAAGAGAGACAAAATTTTACTAATGGTGTCCAGGAGAAACAGCAAATTATGGACACAACATGGCTACTACTATTGAGACTTGGGTGGTAAGTACGGAGAGAAAGGGTGTATGTTACAGTCAATATAGATGCCACAGAGCTGTAGCCTCAGCAATATAGTCAGTAAAGTCTAATGCCCAAGATCTCACACCAGTTTTCATTTTCTCAGCCCTGGCCACGGATGATTAGAATATGAAGGATCTTCAGCCCTCAGTGAAGTCACAGAAAAGCTGCTCCTTTAGAGCATGTCAGCACTGAGGGGCAGACCACCAGACAATGTCGAAGCATGCTTCAGACATAGAAGTGTTCTTTAAGTCATACATAGAAGATCATGCTGCATGTACAGTGACTATACATGAGAAACAAATTATGAAAGCTGAGTGGTCATGCATAGATCACTGCTTTAAGAAGGGAAAACAGAACCCTCCCAAAAAAATTTCATTGTTAAGTATATTAAAAAGCTCAGCAAGTTCTTCCCACAACCAATTCTTACATCCATTACATTATAAAATTTATTTATAAATTTATAAATTTTGTACTTATAAAATTTATCTTCATATTTAAAATTTTAATAAAATTATAAAGTGCAAATGTTATGCTTAATTGCTTTCTGTCTTTTCTACTAAAATGCAAGTTCCATAAAAGGAAAAACCTGCTGCTGTTCAACTGGCAAAGCAGTTAAAAACAAAAACAAAAAACTAATATTGAGAACGTGTACATGTGAACGCATGTAATAACTTCCTGTCTCTAAGCCTCAGAATCTGAAAAGTGAAGGTACCTACATGGCCTCTAAGGATCTTCAATTCTATAATTTTATAAGTTTAAGAATGGGTTCTGGAATCCTAGCATTTATTTGTCTCAAAACTGTCGAGGGGCTAGGAATGGAGATCAGCAGTAAAGTGCGGCCCAGCATCTAGCATGTCGAGGTCCCATGTGTCATGGCTATCACCACTGCTGCGGCCATCACCACCGACCGCCACCACCACCACCATCACTGACAATGATGCCATCACCACTGCTACTACCAAACCTCAACAAACGGAACATTTTACGGCAGCTCTGCAGACAAGAGCCTGCCTTACATTGGGGACTCAAGCCCCCACCCCCCACTGCAACCATAAAAGAAAGAATGTTTGTTTGGGAATGCAGCTCAGTGACAGAAAGCTTGCCTTTTCTGTATGTGGTACCTGATTTGATTCTTGACACTGCAAAAAATCAGTCAATCAGTTAAATCAAATCATTCTTGTAACTGAAGGCTGGAGACATTCAAATCACAAGGAATACTAATGCGGAGTCCCCATCTTCCTTGTGACACAGCCTGTCACAGAAGCCTCCCGTCCCCCACTCCAGGAGACTCAAAGTCAGAAGTGTAGGAAAAGCTAAAAGTAAGTAAAGCTGGGGAAAGCCAGAGAGGTAGGAGACATGTCAGAGCAGGGCACTGGGGCTCTGAAGACTCTCAGAACTCACAGGTCTTTACATCTTACAAGGAGCCTGTCCGGCTTATCCTTCCTTGATAAAGAGTCCAGCCCTGAGGAGAAATCTTATCCCACATGAGTGATAGCAGAGAGAACAAAGTGAAGAGAGCAGGTCTACTGGAATGAGGAGCAAAGGGCAAGAAAGCCGCTGCTATCTCTTGCAAGTTTCCAACCCTGGAAATGGGGAATTATTGCCAGAGGCCTACCTGGTCTTGTGAATATAGTTTCCCTGGAACATAGGCAGGTTCATTCCTTACCTATCTTCTTTCTGGAAACCACAGACTCAAAAATGTTTCCTGGGGTTCTTCACAGAAAGTTTGCCAAACTGTGATCTAATCCCCAGATGTGTATCTAAATTCAGTCCAGCCAAATATTGTTCTAAAGCACAGTTCTTCACTCAGTCGGGTTTTCTAATTTCAAGTTGCTCCTTAACAGACTCCTCATCTCCCCTCTGGAGAAAGTGTTAAGGTGAGGATTCTCAAATGTGGCCTTTCCAACAGCTTAAGCCAGATCCTCCTGCTGTGGGGCCATCCATACCACGCACTGGGAAGTGTTTTACAGCCGCCCAGCCTCCACCCATAGATGCTAGAAGCCTGCCATTAGAGTTGTCACCTAACTAGTTTCCATACACTGTCAAATGCCCCCTAAGTTTGGCGGACAAAAGTCACTCCTCTTTCTTGAGAATATTGATCTGGCAACAGAAATAAGTGGTATACAGGGAAAGATCCGCACAGGCTGTAACCTACCTTGCGTCCAACAATTGGCATCTTCCTCATTAGCCTAAATAATTTTCTTTTAAACCGTGACCATAAACCTACAAGAAACAAACAGCTCTTTTAAGTCAAATGAAATCCCATGGATATAACCTACTAGTCAGCAGACAGCAACTACTTAGTATTCAGTTGTCTTACAACTTCACTTCCGCCAGAAGGAAAGTGTCTTTTAATTTTTTGAGTACTATATTTATGTGCCCCTTATTTCTCTCCACCCAGACCTCAGCCTGCCCTTACATATGCTCTTTGTTTTCAGCATACACTTCTAGAGTTTGATGTATTTACCAATAACAGTAAAGATAAATTCCCATTTATTTCTTTTTTTCCTGAAGAAAAATAGCATAGCCTACTACTGTACTAGACTTGTTTTCCTCCTTAGAAGTATTAAAGATTAGCATTTCCTCATTCATTTCTGTCTGTGTATGTGTAAGGAATGAGCAGATGTATGCTCATGCTCAGCCATGTGCCGGCGTGCATGCACATGTGCATTCCATTAAAGGAAAGTTTTGAAATCTATTTAATGTTCTCCTTACTGAAGGACACATTCTTAATTTTTGCTATTACAAACCATGCTAAAAATAAGTAATCTTTTAAACATGCCATACTGCACACAAATGCTCTGTACAGATGCTTTTGTTATCCAGGAACAACTAGGAGACCCTCACTCAGCTTTTATAAAAGGCATGAACTGAATTATGAACCTTTGATGCATTCCTTAAGGAATCTGGGTAGGACAACTCCTAACTTAGTGCCACCCACGCATGTCTATGCCCTCAACTGGCACTCATCAAGGCCTGCCTGCATCTTTGCTTTACTGTGCTTGCTTTACTTCTACTACTGTATCCCATCAACACTGTAAATCCTGGCGACAGAACCACTGAGACCCAGACTATGATAAAGCAACAAGAGAGACTGAAGACACTGATTTGTAAGCACTATTTTGTTTTCAGAATATTTTCTCCTAGATCTCACAACTGATGTGGGATTCCCCTCTATATACTATAAATATGTTTTATTGCAATTGGTTAATAAAGAAGATGCTTTCGACCAATGGTTTAACAGAAAATAGCGAGGCTGGAAAAGATATATAGAGAGAGCAGGCAGAGTCAAGGGGCCATGTAGCCAAAGGAGAAAGATGCTTGGAAACCTTACCAGTAAAACACAAGCCTCATGGTAAAATATAAAATAATAAAAATGGGTTAATTTAAGATATAAGAGCTAGCTAGAAATATGCTTAAGCTATTGGCCAACAGTATTATAATTAATATAGTTTCTGTGTGATTATTTCGGATCTGGGCAGCCAGGACCAAACAAACAGCCTCCATCTACATACAACTAAGCCTTTTATGTGAATTAACTATATCCCTTTTTCTATATTAAAAATTCTTGCAGGGGCATGGTGGCACATGCATTTAATACTAGTACTTGGGTGGCAGAGCAGGTAGATCTCTGTGAGTTTGAGGCCAGCCTGGTCTACAGAGCAAGTTCCAG
>LOJH01004304.1:21246-36666 GCA_001685095.1 Ellobius talpinus | reverse complement strand
TGGGAAAAGATCTTCACTAACCCCACATCAGACAGAGGTCTGATCTCCAAAATTGGCACAATATTTTTTAGTGGTGGAGAAGAAATTGGGAAAACACAAGGTGCAACAAGAATTGCCTTACTAGACAAATATGGTTATAAGCACTTGAACTATGACTAGCATTATTATTAAAATAATTAAAATATTAGCAAAAGAAATACTTTTATTTAATTGCTTTCAACTTTAAAACTATAGTAAAATTTTTTTCAGTTAGCCACAGCATCATTGGCTTGGCAGGATTGTACTTCATTTAGCCATATGTCTTCTCCATGACTGTGTTATGTAGCTGGTATCTGGAATGTACATCATTTTAGTATCAGACATCACTGGTCTATTTGGTGATGACTTGCTAATTTAGTTAAATGATTGTTTCATTAAACCACTGCATGCATTTATTGGAATATGCAAGCAGTGTGAGGCGATGTTTTTGCGCACTGTAATCAGTGAGTGAGTTGAAATACATATGATAATGCAGTTCAATCATTTTTAGGTAAAATGAGCATAAACAGATTTTAAATTTTGTAACAAAAGCATAATATTTATGCCAAATAAAATAAAAATGCAGAAGCTACTACTGTGATCAAAACAGTTAAGACAATAGGTTTCAAATTTCAGAATGAATTGCAACTTACTGAACAAAAAAGCTCCTATTTGTTATGCAAAACTTAAGACAATAGCACAGGGGTTGGAGAGATGGTTCAGTCTGCAAACCACTTGCCTCCCAATGGTAAGGACCTGAATTCAGATCTCCTTAAGCCATATGAAGGCCAGGCATGGTGGCCTCTGCTTGTAAAGCCAGGGAGGATGGGGTGGAGACAAAGGGAGGCTGGTCCCTTGCTGCTTGCAAGTCAACTAGGTTAGCCCACGTAGTGACATTACAGACCAAAGGGAGACTCTGCCTCAAACCAAAGATGGAAGGCTTCTGCGGAGCTGCACCCACATTATCCTCTGACCCCCCCCACAGAGACACCCACATGCACATGCACACCTGCCCATGCGTGTGTACCCCCGACTCTACACACAAACAGTAACATAGCCATCACTAGCAAATAAATAGTAAATCTGGTCAGTCATTAAAGAGAGAGAGAGCCATTAAATTAACTACCTTAAATCAGAATGGACTGGGGAACAAAAACCATCTCAAAATAATTTGTAACAACAGGATGATGCTGTAACATTAGCCAGTTATAAAACAACTTGGAATTTGGGCCAGGTAAATTTTTTAAGTGTATTTGGGATAATTTTGGCACGTAATATGTTTTTTTAACTATGATTTTTTTTATTAAAACAGTGTCTTACTCTGTATCTCATATTGTCCTTAGACAAGCATGAATGCCCCCCCCACACACAAAGAAATAGAGAAAACGTGTTCTTTGTTCTAGAAATGTTGTCAAGGTAGTTTGAAGAAACAACTATCATGAATTTTACAAAAAAGCAAAACATATTTGGTTATGCCATGAAACACTTTCCTCACAGTTTATATCCCCTCTGTAATAGTATCAAAGATCAAGTGATTAAAATGTGGAAAATTACTAAATCAAAATATTTGCTTGGTTTGTTCTTCTGTCTGATAAGCATTTAAAAAATGTGCTCGGTTTTCATAACCAGGCTGTCTGAAAAGTGTTACAGATACAGTTAGCATTTTACAGACTATTTGTACAAATGTGTGTGAATCATCGCTGGTTTATCAAGCTTCTCAGAAGTGAGGGAACAATAAACTCAATGATCTTATGTGCTTTGCCAGTGCATGCTTGTTGAGTAATGGAAAAGTTTTCCAACGACTGACTACACTATCACTCCAATATTTTGAAACAAAAGGAAGGCCTGCCAAATACCCAGTCATCAAAGAAAATGCTAGTATGCTGTTTACAACTTCCCTGATAGCATACTTCTCATCTGAGCAACTCAGTCTGAAGCTCAGGGGAAAGAAGACCTGTGTAAGACTTAGCTAGTCAGCTGCCTTTCCTGAGATTGAATACGTCATGATAAATATTGTCAATGGCTTTTGCACTTTCTGTTGTATGGACCAAGATGTGCAAGATTTTAAGTTATTGGATTCTAGCATGAATGGTGGAGGGGACATAAGACCCCATCCCTCACTGAGGCAGCTGCTGGCTGCTGGGGAAGGGAGAGTCATTTTCTTCATGGTTGTGACTCCTGATAGGTTGCCCATGCTCCTGTGGATGGGCCTACACCCATGAACACACAACCAGAACTAGCTGGACTCAATGAGGTTAAAAAATAAAAAGGACACAAAGCTGGGAGAAGAACACATTTAATCAGTTCCAGGAGTGGTTGGGGGGGGAGTAGATATAATCAAAATTCATCGTGTCCATCTATGAAATTCTCCAAGAATAAATAAAAATATAAGAAGATATTTTTGATTATTGAAAGTATGATAAAAATTAGTTGTACTGTTATATAAATTAGTTGAAAAAACCTTTAAAGAAAAAACTGAAAACTATTTGTTAATGTTATATAAGCTTGGAGTTTCTGTGTATATAATCCCTTTAAAAATATGATGTGCTAAACACACACACACACACACACACTTGTGCACTTCTAAACATTAAAGCAAGGAAGGCCGGAGGAAAATGGTTTGTCTCCTTGAGCATGGATAAGTCTAGCAGAGAACCATCTTTCTGATCAAGTCATTTAGGCGCTGCTTGCTGTCAGGGTGGTGGGGTGGGGGGGTAACGGTATATCGGACTGTAACATGTCATGTGATCTTCTATCACACCACTTAAGAAAGCACAGCAAACCAAAGTTCCCAAGGAGATTCCTCTCCTACCTCCTTGACAGGAAGAAGTGAACTTGGATGTCCCTTGCAAAAATTGAGCAGTGCGTGAAACATGCTTAGCTGTAGCGTGGGACAGCGGGCGCCAATGTGTGGGCAGCTCAAGCAGTTGAAGCAATAGATATTCATAATGCTTAACTACACTCATCAATTTGCCTCTTTTCTTTAGGCAATAACCTTTCTTCTTCTGGATGGGGTACCTCACTAAGTTTATAGCCGTATAACTTCAGGAGATTCCGTGTTTTCCTTAATGTTCTGAGAAATAACAGTTCCAACAGATACCACAGTTAGGTCAGGGAAGGGATGACATCAAGTGTCTTAAGACCTGTCTGTCCATGTAGAAGGCCCTCAGTGCCCTTGGAATATCTCTTTGGCTGGGTCTGTACTTCCTTACTCATTTTTCTGTTCTGTCATTGAGCCATCTTTTCTTCATGAGGCTGGAGGAAGTGGGAAGGAAGGCATGGCATAGGGGACTTACTGTATTACCACTTACTATGCTACCGGACTCAATCCTCACAGACAGTCAGGGTCACCTTCACCTTCATTTCCTGAATGAGGAAGCTAAGGATCAGAATGCAAAAGAAGTAGCTGGAAGCTACCAACCTGTGAGTCTGTCCCCATGCCCTTCTCTGGAATGCTTTCGCTACACGGTTCTAGCTCAGCATGAGGGCTAAGAAACAAGGTTTGGGAGGCATGGCTTCCTGAGATGAGATTTTAGCTTTCTCCTGTTAGCTACCGCTGCATTTATCAGAGAGCTCCTTGGGAGTTAGCAAGCCTACACTGGAAAACAAATGACTGCCATAGAAAATGTCCATGTAGGATGTTGAGGAGATGACCCAGTGGGGAAGGTGCTTCTCGTACAAGAAGCATGAGGGGCTGAGTTTGGACTCCCAGCACCCAGCTGAGTGTGGTGGCACTTAATGCCTGTGGTGGGAGACAGGAGAATCCGCAGGGCTCACTAGACAGCCAGTCTAACCAAGGAGTAAGCTGTAAGCTCCAGGCTCAGACTCTAAAACCCTAGTGCTGGGAGTGGGAGGCAGGAAGATAGCCAGAGCCTGTTTCAAAGGGGTAAAATAGGGAGTGATGCAGTTAAAGGTCCGATGACCTTGTAGTCAGAGGCTGCTTGTGTGTTTCCTGGCTACCCAGACCCAAATAATTACACAGAAACTATGTTAATTATAACACTGCTTAGCCTATTAGCTTAGGCTTCTTATTAACTAACTCTTACATCTTAAACTGACCCATTTCTAATATTCTGTATTTTACCATGAGGCTCGTGGTTTACTGGTAAGGTTCTGGCTGGCAGCTCACATCTTTTTCCTTCCGTGGCTACATGGCTTCTCCCTGACTCTGCCTACTCTCTATATCTTTTCCAGCCCGGCTATATTCTGTTAAGTCATTGGCCGAAAGCAGCTTCTTTATTAACCAATGACAATAAAACATATTAACAGCATATAGAGGGGAATCCCATATCAGGCCTCTACATACACACAGGCTCATACTCACACATCTGTGTGTATACCACACACACGCACATGTATACATATTCTCATGTATCTGCAAACACACAGAAAATAACCATGTAGTAATGAATAGAAAAAATTCCCTTTTCTAATCAGAAAGAGGCCACCAAAACAGTGATATTGTCTCTGGGATACTGGAAACAACTGTATACTTTTAGCATGCTTCAGTTTGTAAGGTGAGGCCCAGGTTCCAGCCTGAGCTCAGGGGAACTCATAGTCCTTGGTTTTCGTGACCTTCTGACTTGTGAATTTGGGCCCAATTCCCTACTTAATAACTGCAATTTTAATTTTAGCTCTTAAATCCTGGTGGTATACATGCTAATTGGCAATTTGGTCTTTAGCTTGCATTTAAACCTCTAGTTCATTCCTCTGGCTTCTAACTCTCACTTTGGCCTCCCATGAAGACCTGCCACCCTGGGTTCAGTCCTCAGACTCTCATTTAGCCATTTGACTGCATTAGCAGTTGGAGGTGGAGTGAGGAGGCTGATGTGTCTAAAATCTAGCAGTGAGGGACCCCCAGCAAATTATGTCAGCTTGAAATTAGCTAGCGTCATCTGAGAGGACGAAATCTCAATTGTAAAAGTGTCTCCATAAGATGAGGCTGCAGGCAAACCTGTAGGTCTTTTTCTTAATTAGTGAATGATGGGTGAGGGCCTAGCCCATTATGGATGGTGCCAACCATGGGTTGGTGGTCCTGGGGGCTATAAGAAAGCAGGTCAAGCAAGCCATGAAAAGCAAGCCAGTATGCAGAGTTCCAGGACCTCTGCATCAGCTCCTGCCTCCAGGTTCCTGCCCTGCTTGAGTTCCTGCCTTGGCATTCCTCACAGGATAGTGGTTCAAGGTGTGTAAGCCAAATGATCCCTTTCCTCCCCAAGTTGCTTTGGTGATGGTGTTTATCACAGCAATAGTCACCTTAACTGTGGCAGCACCAATGGCAGACAGCGTAGAGAATTACCTACGTAATTCCTTATAACTAAGAGCCCACTGCAAGTAACTAACTCGTTAGATCAGGGAAGTTGTGCAGCCTCATATCTGCAGCTGGTGATCTGAGTCTCAGGAGGGCCGATGGTACGGGTTCAGACACTCAGCAGCTAGATTCAGAAATCATAATTGAAATGTTTACACTCTGCTGTTGGGAATGCAAGCAGGTAGAACACCATTGGCAAGCTGGAGGAGGCACCATAATTAAAGCAGGTGTACCATATCTAGTAATTCCACTGCACGTATGTGGGTGGAAATGTTCCGATCATATTGTTCATTATAGTCCCAGTTTAGAAACTGTAAATGTCATCCGTATTATGGCTAAACAAATGAGCGGTGTGCTCATGTGCTTGAAAACTGTCAAATAATGGCAAAATAGTGAGTGACGTTGGAAATAAAAAAAATCTTCATATTGACTTGGTTCTTTGCAGTCTATGACCTAATAAAAAGGAGCCACAAAAATGTTGCACTGAACAATTCTGTTGGATTTATATTAAACCCAGAGTGCTATTGTGAACACACTTCTATTAAGACAGTTTTTAAGGTTATGCCTGGTCCTGGAAGGGCTGTTCCTCCACCCTATCTTTAAAGCTTGGGCCTCCAGGAGTCTGTAAAGGGGAAGTTCTGCCCCAAGTAAAGCAGTGAAAATGCCATGCTCACTGGATCTCCATGCTTACTTAGGCTCCACTAAGCAACACGTTCTGCAGCACAAGTGTGGAGTCTGCAGTCCCGTCACCTGGTCCAGTTCTGGCCCTGAAGTGTGCTTGCTGTGAAGTAGGAGGGGGAGTAGTCACTAACTGCTACAGGCTCAACGTTATGTCCTCTCAACTTTCATATGTTGAGACGCGATCACAGATGTGACAGAATTAAGCATGGGTGTTGGGGCTTCCAGGAGCTGATCAAAGGATAGAGACCTCATGAAACTGAGACCGTCTTTCCGGTGAAATCCAAGTCAGCTAATTTGTCGCTTCCTGTCTTGCACAGCCGGCAGGTACTGTCTTTAAGGGAGAAAATTAGCCACCATCGAACAATGAGTCTGATCACGCCTTGATTTTGAACTTCCTGGCTTCTAAATTGTGAAAATGAATTTTTGTAATCAATAAACTAAAAGAAAACCATGATGGCAAAGAACAAGCTGCTGCCACGCACAATAGGAGTGAATCCCACATGCATGATGTTGTGCAAAAGCAGCCATCCACAAAGGGCTACATAATGCCTGACTCAACTTACCTAAATATTAAAAATGCAAAAGCTGATCTCTATTGTATAGCATAGAAGCTACATTGCAGAAAGGGAATAAAAATTAGGAAGGGTTTCAAAGAAGGCTTCTAAGTAAATAATAATTGCTTTTATGTAGAGCGTTAATAGTGCTGATGATTTTAAACAAAATATCAGAGGAGTTCTATTTAGTTACAAGCACATGAATTGTTTTGAGACCCTACCAAAACATGTACTCAGATGATTTGCTAACCTTAGGAAACATTCTTAAATTGGTATTTTATCCACAAAAATGAGAAAGCGTGTTGAAGTATGGATTGCTTACGTACCCATAACTATTCTACAAATTTTATTTGCATAAGATTTACATACTTTTGGGAGTATGCACGACTAGCATAATTAGGAAAAACTGTGCAAGTGTTAGAGAGGCCTGTGCAAGCACGAAAGTTCCATGAGGAAAGCAGAAAGGTGAGAGAGTGAAGGTCAAGTTTGGGGGCACAGGAGCAAGGGAAAATGGCTGCAAAGGGAACCTGGGACAAGTATGGAAAGTTTCCGGTGTTAGGGTCTGTTCTTCTCAGAGACCATGGAGAGTTTTGGGTAGTAATACTCCTCTTTCTATTTCTTTGCATTTCTAATAATAAAAAGTATAAGATTGATTTTACCAGGCACAATGTTTCAAAGTGGTGGGTTATTATCTTAAAATTAAGGAAATTGATACAGAGAAAGGCTTAATAACTTGTCCCAAAACAATAGAAGTAAGGTTTTGCCAATTACTTATTTATGTGTGTGTGTGCTTTCTTGAGTTTATGTGTATTGTTTGTACACAGGAGACCAGGAGAAGGTGCCCGATGCAGTGAGTGTGCTTAGCTGCCGAGCTATCTAGCCAGTCCCCAGTTTTGCTTCCTTTTAAAGAATGATGCCCCCAAACAGAGCATTAGGATTCAGCAAATTATTTATATGTTGGTGACGGGAAGCACTGGATTGGTAGAGAATGCAAGGAAAACCCCAGTAGCATTAGGCCAGAGAACATGATTTGTTGATCTTGCCCAAGCTATCAAGTTGGAGACATTCAGTCCTGTGTCAGCTCTAGAAAAATAGAAAAATACTTCTTTATATTAGCAAGTCATAATTAACAATTCTTCCTTCTTGTCTCAGGAATATTCTCCTGCTCAGTGATGCACTGTGTGAATATCTTTTTGAAACCTCCTCCGTAGCTTTTGAATTTGGCCCATATGAAAGAGAGGTAAGAAAGTAGAACCATTTCTTTACCCATCCTGGAATCTATACTCCTGCCTGAGAGCTGAGTCCCTGATGGTGTGAAATGTGCATTTCCTTCTGACTGTCCAGTCATACTCCTGATGGCAGATGGCAGTTTTGGGTGCAACGTCCGGGCTCATTCCTTCTCAGTCTTGGGATTGGAAGCGAGTTACTAGGCTTCCTGGAGTCTTGCTTGCCCTCCTTATCTGCATCATGTGATACAAATTAGCACTTGTTTCACAAATAAATAGGCACAACGTGCTTAACACGCAACCAGGTTTGTTATTGCTATATTCAGACAGGTTTTTCTGGCCTTTCTACAGTTTAATGGATAATTTCTTAACAGTTGTTAGCACTGCTTATCAAAGGAGTTGGGAAGTGTAGTGATTTAATTGGATATTTTCAATAACTAAATTGATTCTCTCTCCCCACTCCAAAATATGAAAAAATAGGGCTGAAGACTCAGAAAGTACATTTGAGAAATGTTATTATTATAAAGCACTTTTTAATAGATAGGAGCTAATCACCTGTTTTCAAGCCTTCTTTTTAGTCTCCGAGGATATTAACAAAAATGGGTTCTCCATGTTATTTTACGAAAGCATATATGTAGTCGTGCCTTTTTTGTATGTATTAGCTCACTACACCCGAAAATCTGGGTGCTCACTATGCAACCACGGGGAAGAACTTAAGCTGTTGGCTTCCCTTGCCCATTAATGAAGATGATCATTATATTTCTTCCATGGAGTTCTTGTGACTTTTAAGACAGACAGGCAATATAAAAGAGCTTAGGGCGTAATCCGCACTCATTAAATGAGTGTATAAGGGCACCCCTGTGCTCTACCTGAGTCTTTTTAAAGGCTGGCATGTGCCCAGTGCCTGGCTAGTGTTTGTGTTGTCTGAGAGCATTCAGAGCTGCTTCTCCAACAGAAATCAGTGCCCAACCCAAGGAAACTATCTCTAAGAGCAAATCTCAGTGGGTAGCCAGAGACCCTAGTGATACAAAAGGCTACTGTTTGCTTCAAAGTCAGCTATTCTGTGGGATAGCTTCATGTTCTTTGGGCAAAGCACAACTAGTTTTCAGCTATGCACACCCTTTTGTTTGAGTTTTGGACTTCTACCCACTTCCAGAACTCCCCTTACCACAGGAATATTATTCTCAGTTATTTACAAGAATCTCCATCTCCATCCTGTCTCCTGAGTCACCCAGTTAATCACCACTGCCACTGGAAGTGGTCCTGGGAAGATGACCTATGACAGGATCCTCTGAATCTCAAGATATCACGGGCAGGCATTGCCACTACTATGTCCTGTAAAATATACACGTTTTATGAATATTAAAACCAATAGTAAGCCATAAAAATGAGACCAAATTATGTAGCCAAACAGTCTAACCCTAGTAAAAGAATAGAAAGGCTTAAGAGAACTGATTGGTTTATTAAAGACAACAATACAATGGGGGGAACCCCTATTGCATTTATTTGCTCTGATTATTGCTTTTATTGTCTTTTAGTCTTTCATCATTGATCTTGTTATATACAAACAAGATAGTGCTTAGCATTTTTAAACAGCCAGTGGTCTGCTAATGCAGTACAAGTATTAAACTACAGACTTTATAAATGCAAATGTGGAAAACTACCACATTCCAAATTGCAGTATCCGTGGAAGGACTTCAACTTGGCATGCGTTCAATTCCAGTAGCAGTGTGGTATCTGGGAAAGTACTTGGAAATGCTGGTTTTAAATTTAATCAAGAAGTATGGGGACCCACACCATGAAAACCAGGGGAAAACGTCATTACCCACAAATATTAAAACACAAGCTGTGATAACTAGGACAATAGTATTGCAGTAAAAGAAAATGGTAAGGATGGATGTAGTGACATCGACAAGTTCGTGACATATGAGACACCAACGGGAAAACACCAGTCTTCCGGGGTGATGTATCAGAGGTGGTTAACAGGGTTCAGGGAGCCACTTGTCACAAATGGTACTGTTAGATGCTGCCGGCGGGATCGCTTTGGTCCATCTTCTTCCTCCATTTCCTGAAACAACAACAATGATAAAGGCATTATGTAAAACCTGGCCTTGTTTTTCTGAAGCTCTGGGTATGAAAACTTTAATCATAATAAAACAAAACAAAAATTGAAATGTGTGCTCATGAGCAGTTGCCAAAGAAATAACTGATTCGGTTACATAAGGATTTTAAAAGGCTGGGTTATATTACAAATGAAGCTAAAAGTCAAATAAGTAACAGACAAAGATTAATGTAGAGAAATCCTTAAGATGCAGTGAGAAAATCATAAAGTATACTGGAGGAGAGACATTTCATATAAAAGACTTCATTAAAGTGAAATTGTTACAAGTAAATATACACATAAAATATAAAGCTGTTTACCCCTAAGTTAGCAAAGCATTCCCCTAGTAACAACCCAGCTGAGCTGGAAGCTTCCGACTCTGGTGAGAATGCGGTCAAACACCAATGTGCAGGTATGCCTGGCTGCATTAGGAGATGGTGAGAAATAATTGTAGATGTCAAGTTTTGCAGAAACCTTCAGAGAATTCCATATGGAAAGTTTTCTTCCTTCTTTTTACTCTATTGATATCCTCCCTCCTAAGGAAATAGTCTAAAATTTCAAATTAAAAACTTAGGCGTTAAGGTAGTCACAATAGCGCACTGAGAGCAATAAAAGATTGGAGAGGTTCCTGCCTTGCCGTAGCAGATGGGTTAAGTAGAATGTCTGTTTCTATGGACTGTTTGTAGCTGTGAAGTGTAAGGGCCATGAAGGTAGGTAGTCAAGTCCACAGTCTGATTGTTGCATGTTAGTTGGTGACACACGCCAGCACTGCACAGTAAGCAGAGTCATAGACTGCCTCCTTCACTAGGTCTGTGACAGGCCATGCCTGGGGCAGGGGCTTTAGTTTTAGGTACAGACTGATGATTTCTACTATAACTTCATAGAAAAATTTCCCCATTCTTTTTGTCTGGTTTTCATAGGGTTCCTAAGTGCCAGATGGGTTATAAATATTCCCGATTTCCCCCTTCTTTAAAAAAACAAAAACATGTCTCCTCAACTTTATCATCTAAATCTCCATAGCAACTTCTAGTTTTTAATTTATAAGAGCACTTTCCTGCTCTCTGATAGCCCTGTGGGCAGAAGAGCTTCGACACAGACTCATGTCTTTCCCAGGCACAGATCAGGGCCAATGGACAGTGAGAAGCAGTGACCTTCTACACCGGTGGTTCTCACCTTTCCTAATGCTGTGACTCTTTAATACAGTTCCTCATGTTGTGGTGACCCCAACCATAACATTATTCTCATGGCTACTTTATAACTGTAGTTTTGCTACCGTTATGAATCATAATATAAATATCTGTTTTCTATGGTCTTTGGCATCCCCTGTATCATTTGACCCCCCAAGGGGGTTGGGAACTATTCTACAGGGTTGAACTAAAAGCTGTGTCTGAGCCCACCAGTCTTACCTCCTGTGTCCTTGTGAGCCATATGCAAAGATGCTGTTGTCATAAAATGAAGGGAACCTGCATCTCTGACATATAGATAAAAAGTGACTAATTGCTTTGCCCTTGGTAAGAATGAGAAATAAACCTTGGTTGTCCTAAGACACTGAAAATAGAGTAAGACATTAACCTACAGCCCATTATAGCTTCATAATACCCCTCCTGTTTTTTTTTTAATAGTGGTCTATCTTGTTTCACGAATTCTGTATTTTCCTCTTGTTCATAAACATAATTATTCTGTTTTTAGGTAATTTTTGTATTCCATTCTTTTTTATCCAATAAAATGTTTCTCCTTTTTAATATTAGATGTTCTTTTTAACTGCCTTATGATTTCTTGACCACTTAATTTTAAAATAAGTACTAAGACTTCAACACAGAGCTAAGTATGTAGCTTAGTTGGTAAAGCACTTTCTAAGGTGCAAAAAGCCCTGGATTTGATCCTAGCACTGCCTGAACAAGACATAGTGCCACATGTCTATGACTCCAGCACTCAAGACGTAGAGGCAGGAGGATCAGAAGAGGCTCAAGGGCAGCGTTCCCCATGTAGGAAGTTTGAGGACAGGCTGGAACTGGTGAGATCCTGTTTCCAACTAAAATAGGACAAAATATAATTTTTAAATAAGATAATGGATGGGTCCTGTAGTTTGTCGGGTTTTTATTATTTGTGGAGCTCAGCTCTTCTTTGAACAAACCATATATTTTAGTGTATGAAAATCAACATTCAGAATGATCCTCAGATAATACTGTGTCTGATGCAGAGATGGCACACACATCTAACTGTTCTAGGGGCAAGGTCTGGAAGGAAACTGCTCATTTTCACCAGATTCTGACTGCAGTGCATTGCATCCCACATAAGGAATCTGTCTTAGTCGTTTGCCCTGGAGAATCAGTGTCTTTCTTAGTTAGGGTTTTATTGCTGTGGATAGATGCCACAACCATGGAAACTCTTATAAAGGACAACATTTACTTGGTGATGGCTTGATTCAGAGGTTTAGTCCATTATTGTCACGGAGGGAAGCATGGTAGCATATAGAGCCCACACCTGGTGATATACTTCCTCCAATAAGACCACACCTACTCTAACAAGGCCACGCCTCCAATAATGAATGCCACTACCTATGAGTCTATGGGGGCCATTTTCATTCAAATCATCACAGTCAACTGTTGTTCTTTTGCAGGGATTGGTCATTTAGCTGTGTTATTTTGGAAAGGTGATCTGAAGGGATCTAAGCACTTTGTACTCAGGTTTTGGCCAAGACCCTCATTACCAGTTTATGGCAGCCCCTTGGTTTTGAACTGCTAAGCCTTTCCAGGAAGGAACCAGTAAGTTAGTATGTCTTCTTCAGCTGCTTGGTCTATGACTTACTCCTCTTCACCAAGGCAGTTCGCTACTCCTTCATGTTGTACTGAGGTTTATTATAAAGGAGATTTTTCAAAACTGCTGAACTTTATTCTTATCTGTGGCTCCCATCTACATTGCATCTTGTACGCATTTATCTTTTTATTCATTCATTGGAAATTTACTACCTTTGGGGACAGGGAAGAGATATTTTTAAAGTAAATGGTGAATCACATTATTTAGCATAGACAGGTTGCTTTCATAGTGGAAACATCAAAATAAACCCATCACTGTACGTGCCAGTGCTACCATGTCTAACAGAAGTCTGTGCGATCACAGCAGCAAAGTGGAAAACATACATGACTCATTTGACCTTCTCCATACAGTCCTCCTCCCAAGGTCAGCATGGTTTTCATGAAATTATGTGCAAGCTTGTGCCGTTCTTGGGATATGAAAAAGATCTTCTAACTCAATCTCACATCATTAAAATCCTTTCTCAGAATTATTTTCTGTGAATTGGTACAACTAGTGTAAGCAGAAAGGAATATTTTAGCCTTTGTTGCTTTGGTGGTTGGTTACTTCTCTGTGCATACCTGTAACCACGAGGACCTGAAGGAAGGGACAGGAAAGCATCATTTGAACTACTTGGGTTCATTCCTGAACACCTTTCATTCCCTTGTTGTACCATAGTTCTATTAAAGTTCAAAAAGATCTTTATTCTCCTGCACCCTTTACAATAATGAAAAGAAGTATTTATTTTTTTTCACATGATTGTAGTCTTGGAAAATCTATCCTAAGGAAACAATCCAACATTAAAAATATTTGGACTAACACCTTTAATACCAACCCTTGGGAGGCAGATGCAGGCAGATCTCTGTGTGTTCAAGGACAACCTGTTCTACATAATGAGTTCCAGGACAAGTCAGAGCTACATAGTGAGCTCTGAAAACAAAACTCAAAAACAAAACTAAAGAAAATAAAAACAACGGAAAATTGGAAAATAAGATTTACATAGCAGTCACAATTAGAATAGCCGGAGGTTTATTTATTTTATTTAATTTGTATGGGTGTTTGCCTGGTTATATATCTGTGTACCATATGAATGCCTGGTGCCTGTGGAAGTCAGAAAAAGGCATTAGATCCCTTGGGACTGGAGTACAGATGATTGTGAGCCACTGTGTGACTACTGGAAATTGAACTCAAGTCCCCTGGAAGAACATCTCCTGTTCTCAACTGCTGAGTTATCTCTCCATCCTTCTGTGTGGTGGTTTGAATAAGAATAGCCCCCATAGGCTCATATATTAGAATGTTTAGGGAGTGGCACAATTTGAAAGGATTAGGAGGTGTGGTCTTGTTGGAGCAGGTGTCACTGGGGATGGGCTTTGAGCTTTTCAAAGCCCATGCTGGACCCAGCATGTCTCTCCTGCTGCCTGCAGATCTAGATATAGAACATTCAGCTGCCATGTCTGCCTGCATGCCACCATGACGATGATGGACTAGACCTCTGAAACTATAAGCCAGCCCCAATTAAATGCTTTCCTTTATAAGAGTTGCTGTGGTCACACTGTCTCTTCACAGCAATAGAACACTGACTAAGATACTCTGTCTTTACACACACAACACACACACACACACACACCCTCCTCAACTTATCACACTAAGTATTCTTAATTACGCAAGGGAGGGATGGGATGTGCTATAGAGAGGAGCATGCTGTTTGTCTTTAGTAACTGGAGGAAGGCCGAGTATAATGCAGATGGTCGGAGGTGGGTAGATGAGGTGGTGGGAGTTTGTGGAAGTTCTCCTCTGATTGCTCCAATTTTGCCAGGAAAGAAAGAAGCAAGGTTGTCTGCTGAGAGTGAGAATGGGGGGCAGAGGTGTTGGATGTGTGAGGAGAAAGAGAAAGGTGTGAAATAATCTCATAGCACAGGAGAATGGACATACAGGAAAACGAAGCAAGGATGCTGGGCAGCATTCCGGGTCCTCTTGAGGTTGGGGATGTGAATTTGAGCAAGACAAGACAGTATGGTTTTGTTGGCATTGCTGGTCACTTTCAATTACCATAAATTCATAGGCCAGAGAAGCAAAGAGAGGTGACATTGAAGATTAGATCAATAGAGGGAATGAAACAGAAGGTATATGAACAGCGTGGATTTATGCTCAGGAATTGCTGATGGCAGAATTGCCAAATGAGCAGGCTAAGGAGAGGAAAGGGTGAAAGTGGGTGGGAATGGCAAAAAATGGTAGCTAGGCCAGTGGATTATAGGACTGGCTTGGGCTAGGAAATTTGGACTCGGAGCTCTAGGAGAAGAAAGTTACAATGCTGAGAGAGTTGGGGCACGGGGGAACTGCTGCAGTGACTTATGATGCTGAGGTCCAGATTGGTCACCAAAGGAGCGACAGCTTGAGAGACAACAGAGGACGAAATCATCAAGGCAGAGGCACTTAATGAAAGGTGAACGGAGCCATGAGCCCCACTCTCCTATGCAAGGCGAAAGCTTTCTTTGAAGATACAAGCTCTTTAAAGTTCTGTGGTGATTGAAGGTGCCTTTCACATAACAAGACCCAGCTTTCTGGATTAGGTTACA
Source organism: Ellobius talpinus (assembly GCA_001685095.1). NCBI lineage: Eukaryota > Metazoa > Chordata > Mammalia > Rodentia > Cricetidae > Ellobius > Ellobius talpinus. The sequence goes on along the minus strand of LOJH01004304.1, from coordinate 21,409 downwards.
TTGTCTGGTGTGTGGACAAGTCACCTCTTGAGGTAGGAACTGTAGAAGGAAGGGAAAGAGTAAGGAAGGGCGCAGGGAGATAGACTAGTTCTTTCTCTAGCAATCAGCTTTGCGAGAGAGAGAGAGAGAGAGAGAGAGAGAGAGAGAGAGAGAGAGAGAGAGA
>LOJH01004304.1:0-21133 GCA_001685095.1 Ellobius talpinus | reverse complement strand
AGAGAGAGAGAGAGAGAGGAGAGAATTGGTGTGTCTGAGGTCAGAAGTGTACGTGATTGATTATAGAGCAAGACAAAGAGACGAAGTGCTGTCGAGCTGAGAAGACAGCCACCCCTGTGCTAGGCTGTGGTCCCAGAACAGCAATGAGAAAGTACCCACAGGTTAGAAGCTGAGACGGGTGTGCTAATTGCTCAACTAAATAAGAAAGGGCCATGGAGAGAGGAATATAGAGGAGATGGGGCCCAGAAGGAGTTAAGTCCCAGTATCTGCATGGCTTTCCTGCTACCCTGGAACCCAAATGCCCAGGGAACCCCAATACCCAGGGGGCCCCAACAAAAGAAGCTGGCTCTGCCTCATGGCTCACCCCCTATTTTGTTCCCAAAGACCCAGACTACCAAAGATTCAGTGGCTGAAACAGCCTACCCCACACTTTCAAAAGTCAGATGAGAAGGCTTTTGGGGATTCTAAGTCCCTGACAGAGGGTGCAGCCTGCCTGCCAGCAATGCATGCTGTCAAGTGGTCAGCTCGCTTAGGAAAATGCAGTCATGTAATAGCTGCTCTTCTCCCCCCCTTCCCTAGCTCACATCGCTCTCTTTTTAGGGAATAATGTTCTCTCCTGCCTGCTGCTACACATATGGGGGCTGGGGGAGTGGGCACTTGGTTTCCCTAGACTTGAAATGGAACCCATCTCTACTTTGAAATCGTCTCTAATTTACATTTGCTCCGTTCCATCATCCTTTGTTCTTACTGCTCATCAGTTGCCTTCTTCTCCCTCCTCCCATCCTACAGTCTCCCCACATCTTTGCTTCATTATTTTGCATTTCCGTTTACTGCTTTTCCAATCAAATGTCATTTCTGTTAGCACTGTGTCAGGGAGAAGAGTTGAGAGGCATGGTCTTCCTGGGCCCTCATTAGAGTGGGCTGTTGCCTTGGAGGTGTTGAGCATGTCATAGGTGATCCACCTGCTACCAGTGTATCCTGAAACATCATCTTTTCTGCCAGCTTTTTTCCCTCTGTTGCTCCTGCCTTCAGGTCATATCTCTAGTAGCTTGATATGATGCACCATTGTGCCTATGGCACAGTTAGGGGCCACTTTAAAATTGTAACAAATGTCCCTATTCACGGGTCCATATGGAGGCTCAGTGGGTGGCACCATTAGCTATAAAGCTTGAAGCAGATTGCAATTGCCTTGCTCAGAAGAGAGAATCCCAAATCAGAGACACGTTTTGATAAAATATTCTGGACCAGATTTTAAGCTGCTCTGGCATTCAAACAAGAGTCTTCCTGTTCTTGGTGCAATGCCTTTCCCTCAAACGATTTCAGACTTGCCAGTCACAGGCAGAAACTCCTGACACTTATGTGCAGGATCCTTGACAACCATTGTCTTATCCCATAATAGCCTGCTTCATTATAGTTCTCCCCAGAACCAGACTAGAGCTCCCTTGGTTTAGTATGTAGGGATTTGTTGCAAAAGCAATGACAGTTTGCTTGCAATATTTCATCATAGAGTCACATATTCCTGACACATGGTATTTCAGAGTTGACAGCTAAGGAGGGAAGATGAGCTCTTTATGGGACAGTGTGCCAGAAGCAATCACCAACCTTTGGGACATCCATCCCCCTCAGCATTTAAGGAGATGTCATCAGCTGAGTAGACCACCCGCTTTCCTATCAGTGAGGCCAGCATAGACCATGACAAGGAATGGCTGGAAGGCAAGGTCCTTGCTCTTGTTTACTGCCCCTGCAAGATCTAAGCCCTCTCGTGGCAGACTATGAAGCTGGAGCTGGATGTGGTTCCCAAGGTTGTCCATACAGCCATCTAGTTCAGGAGCCCGTGTTCAGACCTGAACCCAGAGAACATTAGGACCCAATGGCATACAGGTTAGAAGGTTGTTGGAGCAGGGAGCTGGATGCAAGATGTTTCATGAGCAATTTGGTCTGGGAGAATGATGTAATCGCCAAAGTTCTGTGGTTTTTATTGTTTTTAATTACAGCAAAATAGTCTTTTAAAATTTCATTTTTATTTAGCATACAAAAAATTAGGTTTAATTATAGTACTTCCGAAGAAAATTTATGTTCATTGTTTATTCACCTACTCCCTTTATCCTTTATTCCTCCTTGTACCCTTCCTGCCCCAGTGCCCCCTTTCTGTTTTCATATCACATGTGTCCTCTTATCCCACCACCTTCTTCGTCATCCCTTGTTCCCCCCCCCATGGGCCAGTTCCATGGCCTATGCCCACTCGCACCCTCTTGTTTATGTGAGCATTAAAAGTTAGGGTTTTCATATTAAAGAATATACCTGCCTGACTCTGGGTCAGTGCACTTTATAGAATACATTCCAGATGCACCTATTTTCCTGGCAATTCCATAATTTCACTTTTCTTAACAGCTGGGTCTTTAAAATGTCACCAGACCTTGTGAGTGAACAAAGGGGACCAAGGTTGTATTGTGTTACGTCAGCAGATCTCTGGGCATCACTTTGGGATGGACTGGTCCCGTCCAAACCGCTCAAGTTTATACACGAGAAAGCGGAGTCTTCAGGAGGAAATGGCATGCTCTTTGACACTTGACCTCCTGGCTCCCCGGGCCTAGAGCCCACAGACCTCGCTGTACACGCCTGCCCTCAGCTGTCACACAGCCCCTTCATCCACACAGCACAGAAGCAATCAAATGGAAAAGTCAGTCGCATGACTCTGATGTCAAGTGCTTGTTTTCAGTGTGACATTTGGAAGATTGATGGCTTGTGACTGCTAAGAATTACCCCTAAACTCTGCAGGTCCTCAGAGAATACATTTCTTCCTCATGAGCCATGCAGTTCTCAAATTTCTGATCCATGTGAGGAGTTGTGATACCCTGCCTTATATTTTATTCCTGTTAGTTTAAGCCATCATTTCATTGTGGTTTTGTTTTTTTTTTTTTAAAAAAAAAAGGGCAAATGATCCCTACAGCAAGAACCTTTACAGGCAGATCCAAAACCCTGTGCTGAAACTGGAAAAAAAATGAAAATGCCAAGACCAACAGTTAACTGTGTGTGGAGCCCTCGCTGGAGAGGTGTGCATGTGGCGGAGTGGGGGTGGCTTCTGAATCATTTCCCTAAATTTAGCAATACAGCTTTTTTTTTAAATAAGCCTTTAGGAGCTGTTTCCCAGAGATCCTGTTATTTCTCTGCATGTGCCTTACGTAAGGCTTTGTCACAGGCCTACAGAACAGGCAAATGGGAAGGGTGTGGCCCCTTCCCAAAGAACCATCACAAAAAGTTCAGAGGTAGCCGAGGCTAAGGAACTCAGCCTTTCTTTGGGCATGTCTGCTGGAGATGGTGTCTGCTAAGTGCTTCCCATGTCTGTGTTGTGGGATGGTTTGATATTTATTCACTTCTCCAAGTAGAGTAGGACTGTCACTGTTGTTAATCATCTCAAGAGCACTGATGTCACTCTTAGTGAACTCCTCAAAGCTTTCTCTCTGCCACCCACCCTCATTCCTTTGCTCTCCCTTCCCTCTCTCATTCTCTTTTCTTCCTCCCTTTCTATTTTATTTTCTGTAGATTCACCTCATGGTTTCAGAAAGACTTGGGCCTTAAAGCGTTTAGAAATCCATTTCTTCAGAGTCCGTTTCCAGCTTATGTATAGGAATTGCTCATTTGACTTCTCTGAACTTCCTTTTAGCAACTGGTACACAAAGACAGGAATCCTGAAGGTCTGTGGTAGGCATTTACATGGTATGTAAGTGATCTAGCGCAAGAATGTCCCTTTTAAGTTCAATGGACAAATGACTTTCTGTCTCTAGGTCCTCTTGGATTTCACTGCAAATGTTCATGTGTAGGATCGCTTTGAGAAAGCCAGTGAAGAACGCAAAAGCTGTCCTGATGGCAGATGCCCCTCTTCTCTATAAGCCTCTTTTGATTTCTACATCCTCTCTCTGGAAGAGTCCCCAACCGGAGGAGCTCCTTACTCCTACCTACCCGTAAACAAACCTCTTTTCCAATCTGCAAGACACTTAATCCTTTTGTTTCCTACTGGGCTGATGGAGATAGCCATGAGTCCCAGCCAGACGGAAGCCTGGAAAAGGCTGAGAACCGATCTCACCAATTAGTGACCAACAATGGATTCATATATTAGTCACCTAGGAAGTTAGCACTATAATAGGAGAAATCTCATTTAATTCACACTTTTATGAAAATACCACTTACGTTCTAGGCCTTCCCCTAGGCATCAGCTCATACAAGATCCCTGCTTACATCCTTATGGTAGAGATTTATAAAAGTACATTTTAAGAAGAGAAAGCCAAGTATGTGGTAGAGTGGTTTGATGAGCTATGGTGACAGAGAGGACTTCATTAAAATATCTGAGTCATCATCTAAATGGACAGAACCAGCAAGGCTGAGGAAAGGGGATTTCAGACAACTCCACAGATAGAGGAGCGTTATGAGAAATGGAAGTGGAGGGTTTAAGCCCAGAACTGGCTACCATCAAGCCATGGCACTTTTGGTAACCTGTACTAAGACATTTTGATTTTATGAAACTAAAACTTGAAGCTTTTTGAAGGTTATAGTAAGGGATCATGAGCATTGTTCAACCTGAGTATCAGCACCAGGTATTGTTTGAACTTCAAGCCAATGGAGGAAGAACCGAGTCACACCCAGAAATGGCTTCAGTCTTTCCTAGACTGCAGACCCAACCACCCTAAACAGCATTACTCTTCAACTGTTCACAAGCAACATGATGGATCAGGTGGTCCATTCTCCCTGCCTTTCTTATAATTCAAGGAAAAAACGATATTTGTGTAGCACTTCTAAAAGCCTGAGAAGTCTTGAGACACTCAACACACAGAGAGTGAGTTTCCAAGCTAGCTGACATGCAAAATCCTTCTTGGATCCCTTGGAGTTCATGACATTTCCTCATGATGCCCTGAAACTTTACCACCAAAGCAGTGACATAGACATTTAAACTGAAGTATGAGTAAACCAACCAAGCCAGTGTTAGCATGGCCTAGTCCAGCTTTCTCAGCATCAGGCTGGCCTCGGGCTCCCAGCAGTCTCTCTTCTCCACTTAGCGTGATAGGCATGAGCAGCTGTGCCTGGCCCTAGTCTGTGGCGTGATGATGCCTTTCATAGCTTCCTAATTATCCAACACTGAGCTGCAGTGGTATAGACTTGGCAAACTGTTTTTAGAGATGAAGATGATAAAGTAGAGAAGGAAGATGAATGAAAAGCATGCATATGAAAGAAAGCAAAATAGAAAAGGAGAGACTCAAGGTGCCTTTGAGGAGTGAAGAAACCTCAGAGGTTCCCACCTACCTCCAAGAGGTGAGTGTGCCTAGCAAGCACTCGAGCCCTAATCTTTAGCTTGCTCTGGAAGTGTGGCAACATCCAGCTACAGATGTTCCGAGCAGTTAATGTCTCCCGCCAGATGAGTGGCAGGAGACAACTGTACCGTTCCTGACATATCACCCATCTTGCTACTGCTTTAAAAAACACTGTGGGCAAGTTTAACCTGCCAGCTACATCCGGAAGAGCATCTCCCAATGTGATTAGTTGGGAAAACAACCTCAGAGAGGGCTGGGGGTGTTAGTTTCCTTCCACCCATCTTAGGTGGCACCCTCCACCTTCTCAGCTGCTGGGGATATCGTCTGGCTTCTGAGGCTGGATGTAGAGTGATGGAATTGAAAACATTCCTTCCAGGCAAGGTTCTCTTATGGCCCCTGAAGGTGCCTTCTGAAATATGCATAACCGTAGTCACTTAGAAACATATCTCATTAAATGAAATATTTTTTAAAGAATGAGAAATAATTTATAAAGATAAAAATAATTCACCCCTTTTCACAAAAGTGCAAAAATAAAATCTGTACCTTCTCTGCCTGCTTCTAAGAGGAGGGCGGGAAGGCAGTAGAGACAGAAAGTATTGGGATTGAAGCTAAAGTGATATCAGAAGCTTGACTGACTGGCTGTGGTACCTGAGACCTGGGGATCTTGGACAAGATAGTGGAGGAGAAGTGGATTCAAACAAACAAATAAACACCAAACAAACAAACTGTCCTTTCATGCTGAGCTCATCCAGTGCCCCTTAGCATGGTACTTTTTTCCCAGTTGATAGTCTACCACAGGCGTACAAGCTCTACTCAGTCTCCGTTCCTCCAGCTCCTCCTCCTCAGCACCGTTTAATTGGATAGCTCTGAAAATAGAAACCAACTGGACCCCCATTGCTAAAGCATTTTTAACTATGGTGCTATGTAACATTGCCTCCAAACCCAGCCTTGTCACTCCTTAAAAACATCAGGGCCTCCAAACGCAGGCAGTTCTCTCTGTCCCATAGGAGGCTCTTCAGGCACAAGTACTCCGGCCATTACTTCAAGTCTCTACTGAGATGACACCTCATTGAACCTACGAGCTAGTGTTCAGATCCATCCCACCCAGCACTGCCCGTCTGCATACCCTGTTAGTTCCTCCCCATTGCGGGGATCACCTTTAAACAGGCTGTGGAACTTTATAACGTGTTTTGTTCATCTCCAGCAAGGGCAAGAATTTCCGTGTCTCATTCATGAATGACTCCCCAGCTCCTACCCTTCACACTGCTCATCACATGATCCGATGCACCGTTTATCAAATTTTCAGTCTCACAAAGGTATAGAACAGTGATTGCCCCAAAGGATTTGATAAATGACAGGGTCTCATCCTTCTGTCCACTATTTAGCATGTCATCTTAGCCACGAATTCTCGGGGTGACAAGGTGGCCTCAAGTGAAGTCACCAAGAGCTACCCAGGCAAACTGGTAGCACCTGTGATCACTCCTGAAATTTGTTCATCCCAGATTATGGAGACAACAATATCTGTATTTGGACTTTCAGGAATCCAACATGGAATCATGAAGAGATCTTATAATGACCTTTTCTCTGCCTGGATCACAGATGCATGCTGGGATATAGGAAGCGGAGAATACCTTTTGAATATTGGGTGCAAAATACTCTTGTTTTTAATCTCTGTATTCTTAGCTCATAACAAGTTAGTAACTGAGAAATCATAGAAACACACAGTTCTCCATAACTGGTACATGGTTGCAAACCCATCTTTAGTTTGTACCCTATTGGTGTGAAGCATCCTGTCCAATGTCTGATATAGGATGTGCTTGCTCTGATAGCTTCCCCTACATCAGCCAAAGATTTGAAGTCTCAGTACCATTCAGGGGAGATAGAAAGCAGGCACTGACAGCAGAGAACAAGAACTCAAGCCAACTTTCAGAGAGCATCCTTAAGGTAAGACAAGTCGCACTCTGCTCTAGATCCCTGGTCCAAGCACAGGCTCAGGCCCTGCCTCCTCCAGCTGTCAGTGCTGTGGGCTTAGGGGGGCACTGTAACATGGTGAAGCTCCGTCTCCATCCTCTGTGAGGACACATTAGTCTCTTGGGCTTCTTCCTGGGATTTAAAGATAGTAATAAAAATGACAGGCATTTGAGATCTTCTTGTGTACCGGATGCTGTTAAAAGTGTGTGTGTACATGTTTACACACACATGTTGTTTATATATGTATGCATATATGCCTCTGTGTGTGTGTGTAATAAAGTGTATAAATCCAGTGTAAAACTCAGTGAAATTGTATCATACATTTCTGAGGTCACTGCCCATGTAAAAATGTAAAATGTTATTAGCATGCTAGAAGAAATTTCATGCTGCTTCCTAATCTGTAACTCCCAAAGGGGATTGCTGTTTGATCTATATAGCAATAGATTATTTATACTTACTTCTGACCTTGACTGGAAACATACAAGTTGCATTTTATGACTCTTTTCATGAAGCATGTTTATGAGATCCAACCATATTGCATGTATAAATATGTCCTCATATTTTATATCCTATTTTACCGTATAAACATATTTTCTATTTTAGCTATTTATTTGTAAAACCATTTATTATTTTTTGAGACATGGTCTTATCCTGTAGCTGAAGCTAGTCTAAAATTTGTTATAATATATAACTCAGGCTGGCCTGAACTTGTGATCTTTCTTTTTCAGCCTCCCAAGTACTGGGATTCCAGGCATGGCCACTATGCAGGCATAAATATATTTTTCATATAGTATGTTATTAATGAATATTCAGTTTATTCTGTCCTTTGTTGTTATTTTATACTACATTATAGTGCAAGACTTTGGTGGATATGTTTTATTTATTACTTTTTCTCTTTCTTTCTTTCGTGCTTGCGTGCTTGCGTGCTTGCGTGCTTGCGTGCTTGCGTGCTTGCGTGCTTGCGTCCGTCCGTCCGTCCGTCCGTCCTTCCTTCCGTCCTTCCTTCCGTCCTTCCTTCCGTCCTTCCTTCCTTCCTTCTTTCTTTCTTTCTTCTTTCTTTCTTATTTTTTCAAGACAGGGTTTCTCTCTGCAGCTTTGGAGCCTATCCTGGAACTCCTTCTATAGACCAGGGTGGCCTCAAACTCACAGAGATCTGCCTGTCTCTGCCTCCTGATCACTGGTATTAAAGGCATGCACCACCATCGCCCAGTTTATTTCAGTTTTGATATAGAACCATGGCGGAGAGAAGATGTTAGATCTAGAACTTATGGGTTTACAATTAGTATCCAGAACATAGTTTTCTAGCATGTCCTTACCAATTTACCCTCTCACTAGCAGTCATATGTGAGATTCCAGTTGCTGTGCACACCTACCAGAACCCAGCTCTACTGTTTTAGAAACTTTGGTCATCCTGGTAGAGGTATTTTCTTGATAACTTACACTGCTGATAAGTTTCCATATGGTTTGTCAACCAGTTGCGTCTCCCTCCCAGACCTCTGCTGGTTGGTTTTGTGGTGTCTTATACCTTTATTGATCGATTTCAAATTCTTCATATTCTGGATGTGAATACATTGTCTGGTTTCTATTTTGTGAACATCTCTTCTTTTGCCCTCAATGATCACTCTACCAAGAGTTCTCAATTTTAATGAAGCTCAATTAAAATATTCTTTATGGTTGTTTTATGGCAATTTTTCTTATCCCAAAGCTTGTGAATTCTATAAATTTTAATGCTTTCCATTTTCCATGTAAATTTATCATATATCTTAAATTAAGTTTTATGCAGGCTACAATTTGCAGGAGTCAATTTTATTTATTTCTCCATAGTAATGGCCATTGATTCAATGACATGTGTCTCAAAAGACTTATGATAGTATTCTCCAAGATTGCATGGGTTTATTTCTATGCCATTATTACATGTTGTTCTATTTAGTTATTCCCTCACCAACACCAAATAACATTTATATTGATATAGCTTTCAACTGGTCCTTTGAACTCGAGCTTCAATATTTTCACTATTTTGTTTTTTGTATTTTCATACAAATTATAAAATTATATTGACAGCATCTCAAAAAGTAAAACCCTGATAATTTGATTGGATTGACCATCTGGGGGGATATATCACTTCATAGCAATATTGACTATCCTAATCCATGAATATGGTATATCACTTTTTAATTGATAAACTTTAATTTATCTTTAATTTATCAGGCATATCAGTGATGCCTTATAGTTTTCACTGAAAGTATTATAAATGCTGCACTTAGCTAACATTCTAAACAACCCTAAGAGGTAGATACTATTATCGCCATTCTTGTAAGAAGCTGAGGCTCATAAAGAATAAATGGTCTAGCCAGGGTCATATCATCAAAAAGCAAATAGAGCATAGCAGGGAAGAGATGTGGACTTCCTGGGTTGTAAGCTGTTATGGAGATAGCAACTACATTTTCCTGGGTCGGTGGACTGTGTGCTGTCATCCAGAGCCTTGAATCGCCTGAGAACTTACTTATTAACATCTTGGGCTTGGCTGATGCTTTTCCAGATTTTGCTTTAAATTCTTTCTTCTGAATCCATTTTTTTCTATCAATTAAAAACACATTTGAGGCCTGGAGAGATGTCTCAAATCTAAAGCATTTGCAAATCTAAAGCTAAAGCATTCACCACATAAACATGAGGACCTAAGTTTGAATTCTCCATATAAAGCCAGGCAAGGTAGGCAGGGCCTGTAATCCCAGTGAGATCGGAGGGAGAGCTGGTAGAACCTTCCACAGCCTATGGGCCAACTCATCTGAAGTGTAGTGGCAAACAACAAGAGACCCTGTCTCAAACAAGGAAGGGAGAGATCAATACTTGAGGTTGTCCTCTGTGGGACATCCATATTAGCCCCTTGGGGCCCTCATACCTATACTCACAGACACAAATGCATACACATGCACGTATTTTAAAAATGTGCTTCTGTTGCAAAGACTATGTGTTATTCATTTCTTTAGTGTCCCCACCCTTTTTTGATGTCTCTGCTATGCAACGAGCAGTAGATATTTGCTAAAATAATAATCACAGTCATGATAATGAATTCAGTGTCCTTCACTCTTTCTTAAAATAGTTTCTTTGGCTGGGCACAGTGAGACATATCTTCAGTTCCATCACTCAGAAGGCAAAGATAGATAAATCTCTGTGAATTCAAGGCCAGCCTGATCTACACAGTGAGTTTCAAGCTGACCAGGGCTACATAGTGAGACCTTGTCTCAACAAACAAGCAAAAGAATAGTTTCTTTGTGAACCTGGCTTAGTGGAAGTTTGAAGACCAATCACTTATGTCCCCAAACAAACTAATTGTCTACCCATATTTAGAGAGGACTGGGTCCCAGGATGCCCCTGGCTGAAGAAGCCCTCCTGCCATGGGGATGCCTGTTCTCTGGTGTATTTTTTGGAGTCGCTGTCACTCTGCTCCTGTTATCAGTCCTCTCTAATCAGTGAGTTTGCAATGTAGTCAACACCAGATAATATAGTGCAGAGAAAATTGTTTCAGGACTTTGAACTAAAGATTGTTTTTATGTTAAAATGTCCAAAACATACAATTATGGAAGACAATTTGCTTCAGAAAAAAAGGCTAAAATTCAAATCCAGTGCTAGTGGCTCATGGGAAGTGTTCTTTCTGCATTGTTTCAAGAGGGTAGAGAGGTTAGAGTTTTAAAATTAAAATGGAAATTTTCCATTTTATGGAAGTGAAAGTGCAAAGTGCAAGCCACAGGCGCTCCTTCTGTCTGGTCAGATTTGTATCATCTGAGCAGGGGGAAATGTGCAGTGGCAGAGCTGTCTGACTTTATGAGTTTTGTTGCTCTTTTTCCATTCCAAAGCTTAAGGAAGGAACAGGCTAAAAATCTAAGGGGACAGCTGGTCCCTTCAATATTTTTGTGTGTATGTCTGTATCTGAGTGTGTGTGCATGTGTGTATCTGTGTGTGTGCATGTGTGTATCTGCATGTTTGTATCTGTGTGTGTGCATGTGTGTATCTGCATGTGTGTGTATGTCTGTATCTTTGTATGTGTATGTCTGTATCTGAGTGTGTGTGCATGTGTGTATCTGTGTGTGTGCACGTGTGTATCTGCATGTGTGTGCATGTGTATCTGCATGTGTGTGCATGTGTATATCTGTGTGTATGTATGTATCTGTGTGTGTGCATGTGNTGTGTGTGCATGTGTGTGCATGTGGGGTGGTTTCTGACCCCAGCATTTTATCAGTAGAATCCCCAACAACATGAGCTGTAATTACCACAAGTATTCTCAGTGGCAATCTTGGGAATGATGCTTGCTAAATCAGACAAAATAGCATCTAATAATGAAAGTAGTGTAGAAATCAAAGGAAAATAGGAAAGAAATTATATAATTTAAAAGATAGCAAGGCCAAATATGCACATAAGAACAGAGCAAGTTGGTTCACACTAGTAATTTTGTTCTTGTACAAACTGCGGTATCAAACATCAGCTTTGACTTCACTTCTTTGTGTATGAGTTGTGCTCTGATGATGCATCAATCCTAATAGACTCCTTGCTGGACTTTTTATCACAGGCACTCTGAAGCTAATAGACTATTGACCCAGAGAGGCACAGAAGAAAACAATTACTGTGAAAATAACAATATTGATAATCCACCTTGAATTTATACAAGAGCTTTTCCTTATATTAAGTGTATACTTGCTCTTGTTTTACATTAATGCACTCATAAAATGTAGGCAGTTTGGAAGCTGAAACAATTAGTGTTTCTACAGATGGCCTTGAATTCAAATGACTCATCTGACTTCAGATCGAATGTGAGTCTGTGGATGAAATAGGAGAGGTAATTCCTAACTCTCTCATGCCTCTTTCAAACAGCTTATACTTGTCCTCACTGCTATACTGGGTCTTTTTCTCTGCTCACACATCCTCCTTATCATTTTTCCTCTTAAATGAGTAAAAAAAAATAGGCAAATATCCTCTCATTATTTCTGTTTGGTGAGTAAGTAGATAGTGGTGGAAATGGAAGTGTGTTGTGCTGCTTAAGTTGGTGGTTTTTTTTAAAAGTCCCCCAGCTTTATAAAATCTTTTAAAAAATCTCTTCTGTTATTACACAGGGATGCAGAAGGACTTTTTTAGGCACATACACCCCACGCCCTTCTACCTTCCCCTCTGAGCACTCTCCTTTCCTACTTGTCTTCTTCATCCCCCAGACAGTTTCGAGTCGACACATATCATCAATACATCTGTGATTTTATTCTAGCACTCACGAGTAAGGGGAATGATACAACATTTGTCTTTTGAGGACTGACAATTTCTTTAATATGATTATCTCCAGTTGCATCTATTTTCCTGCAAGCAGCACAACTTTAATTGTTCTTCATGACTGAAAAAAGAAGCATATGGATACAAACCACATTTTCTTTATTGGTTCTTTTGTGGACAGATACCGAAGTATCTAAGTTGGTGCCAAAGCTTAGTTACCATGGAAGGTGATATGCAGGTATCTCTGTGAAATGTTGGCTTCTAGTCTTCTGGGTCAATACCAACCAGTGGTATAACTGGGCCATAGAGTAGATATCCTTTTAGCTTGGGGGAGCCTCCAAACTGGTTTGCACAGTGGTTGGACTGGCTTACATCCCTACCAACAGTTTATAAGGCTTTCTTGTCCACCAGCATTGTCAATTGTTGCTGACCACGTTTCTGAGTAGGATGAAATGGAATCTCATTGGAGATGTGTGTGTGTGTGTGTGTGTGTGTGTGTGTGTGTGTGTGTGCGTTTCTCTGATGGCTGTTGATGTAGAGACTTTCTCAGATATTTATTGGTATGCTGTTCTTGATTACTTGAGAGCTGTCTTCTCCTTTTTCTAGACCACTTATTGACTAAGTTATTTGGTAGACTTTGTCTTTGTTTTGGTGTGTGTGTGTGTGTGTGTGTGTGTGTGTGTGTGTATGTTAGCTAGCCAAGATTTTCTCCCATCCTAAAGGCTATCTTCTAGCTCAATTAATTGTTTCCTATGCAATATAGGAAACATACATAGTCTTTGAAGTTCAAGAGGTCCTCTTTTCAACTTTAGGCTTTATTTTTTGAAAGACCAGAATCCATATTAGAAAGTCATTGCCTATGCTGGCATATTAAAGCATTTTCCCCTACTTTTTCCTCTGCAAGTTTTGGAGTTTCAAGTCTTATATTAAGGTCTTTGGTCCATTTGGAATTGATTTTCATACAAAGTGTGAGGTAGGGGATTTCATTTTATTCTTGTACATATGGACATCTAATTTTCCTAGCACTATTGTTGAAGAGGCTGTACTTTCTCTTATGTGCAGTTTTGACAAGTTTTGACAACTTTGTCCAATCTTGTGTGACTGTACCTGTGTGGTATTTGTATCTGGACCCTCTGTTCTGCTCCACTGTTCTATACGTCTAATCTGGCGCCAGTACAACCTTCCTTTTGTTACTATGGTTCTATAATATAACTGGAAATCAGTTATTGTGATACCTCCAGTTTCCCCACCCCTACCCCAACACCCACCCATTTTCTCTCAGGATTGCTTTGGTTAACTGAGATCTTTTATGCTTCCAGGTGAATTTTTTTTTTCAAGACAGGGTTTCCCTGAGTAATAGTCCTAGCTGTCCTGGAACTAGCTCTTGTAGACCAGGCTGGCTTCGAACTCACAGGGATTCACCTGCCTCTGCCTCCCGAGGGCTGGGATTAAAGGCATGCACCACCATCGCCCGGCCGCTTCCAAGTGAATTTTCAGATTTATTTTTTTCCCCGTTTCTGTGGAAAGAGTCACTGGAATATTGATGGGTTTTCAATATCGATTACCTTGAGTTTGTAGATTGATTTTGGCAGGATGGCCGTATTCACAGCAGTTATCCTTCCAGTCCTTGATCATGGAGGTCTTTCTATCCCCTAGTAAATTTTCATTTCTTTGATTGAGTTTATTTCAAGGAAACTGACTATGAAAGGGATTGCTTTTTTGATTTCTTTTTCATTATGTTTGTTGTTGGGATATAAGAATTTTGGGTACATTAATTTTGTTTTCTGCCACTTTGCTAAAATTATTAGGTAGAGCTTTTTTGGTGAGACCTTCAGGATCTTTGCCTCTCTTTTTATGGGAAAGAGATCTCATGTTCACTCATGTCAACTGTAAATAAAGATACTTTTATTTTCTTGATACTTTAAATTATTACATATATCTAAGCAAATTAAAATACAGTTTTGCAGGAGATTTAACCATGAGATTCCAAGTATGATCACTAAGTTTTTCCTTTTTTTTTGGTTTTTTGAGACAGGGTTTCTCTGTAGCTTTGGAACCTGTCCTGGAACTAGATCTTGTATACGTGGCTGGCCTCAAACTCATAGAGATCCACCTGCCTCTACCTCCCAAGTGCTGGGATTAAAGGCATGCGCTACCAGCACCCAGCTGTTCCATATTCTTGATGGTGATTAAGGGTTATTTATAAGTTATAGACCTAAATATATTCATTTCTGGTTTACATACATTTCAGATTAGCTGCCCCAAGTGGAAGGCACACATAGACAAATTATGAGACAATTTAAAGGAAGAATGCCTAGCAGCCTTTAGACTGAATGTATGTGTTAGGATGATCTGTGCTAGGTTGGAGAGTATTCAAGAAGCCCGTCAGAACCCTTATGAAAGATGTTAAGCTCACACATTAAGAAGGTCAAAAAAAAAGACTAAATTGACATGAAATAGTTAAAAAAGATTTAAGTAGAATAAGAAAAAATAACTAAATTGCAACAGAAATATTACACATTAAAATTTGTCCTGACTGATAGTAAAAGCAGAATCAAAGCTATAAAGAATCAGTAGCAATACTGGTAAGAGTCTCATAATTCAAATTAAAGAAAAGTACAGGCCGGAAGATTTGTGTGTGTGGACTTTGTATGTTCTCGCTGTGGGGTGATGGGTGTTCTGGATAAACATCCAGGGGAAATGAAGCCTACCCAACTGTCTAAAATATAAGTGAAAAGCAGCTCCATTATCTGCATGGGAAGCAGATATGCCTGCATTAACATAGAAGCTTTAGTTAAAATTAATAACTTTGAGTCTAATTGGATATAGTCTGATCATTTTTTTCAGGCCTTATATGTATCAAAGACATACTAAAAGGCTGATTTTTCTTCAGTGGTTCTCAACCTTCCTAGTGCCGTGACCCTTTAATAGAGTTCCTCATGTTGTGGTGACCCCAACCATAAAATTATTTCATTACTGCTTCATAACTGTAATTTTGATACTGTTATGAACTGTAATGTAGACATGCAGGATATTTATATGGGATCCTCAAGGGGGTTGTGATCCGCAGACTGACAACCACTTAGATTCTAAGCAATGATAGAGCAAGAGCTCTTCTCTCTCAGTGAGAACAAGGAAATCTAGAATGCTGTATTGGAAAAAAACATAAAAGCCCTCAACTCTACAAGAATTTCTAGAACTAATGTCTGGGAGAAAAGCACAAAGGGAGAAGTCTAGAATTTCATGCGTCTTGCTTCCCAGGACAGTTCTCAGTCACAGAGGTGCTCATCTGAGAGAAGAAAACAACTGTGCTTCAGTCTTCCTTGCTTTGGGTGGTACTCAAACATCACAGCTAAGAGCTTAACCATATGGACAGGGATCTGCTTATAGGTGGCGCTCTGAGGGTACTTGGTATGTAAGTATCACTCAACACTGGCTCCAGAGGGATATAATGCAGGCTTTGATTCATCTGAGATTCTGATGGCAACAAGAGATCTGAGATGCCAGTGTTCTTGACTTGGCAGCCCATGAGAAACTAAGCAACTGCTTCTGAAGGGAGATCACATTATACAGGTCCTCAGCTATCTATGCAAACTGTCCCTCACAATGTCCGTCACTTAGCCAACTGTACCCAGACACATGTAAAACAAGAGAAAATAAAATCAGACAGAAACAAGCCCATAACGAGTTCAGACAGAGGAATTCAGAAAATTCATAATAGACCTTAAGGTAAATTGAAAGAACTAGGAAATATTTGAAAATTAAGACAATACAACCCAACTGTACTTAATACTTAAATGGACTTTGATACAATGGAACTGAACACTAGATAAGACATGCATCAAAGTTAGAGTCAAAGGAAGAGAAAACGGTGAAGCTGAAGAGCAATGAGGAGTCACGTGGTCCTGGTGAAAGTCTAACAAGCATATGACTGTACTCCAAGGAGGAAATGAGGAGCATGGTTGGTTGCAGAAGAGGTATTTGATATTAGGCTGATCATTTCTCCAAAACGAAAGAAAGACCTTGAGTCACATATCAAAGAAGCAATGTGAACTTTAAGCTATATTAAAAGCTCTAGACAGGAACTTCAAAATAATTTTGCCCTGAGAGGATATTAACGAGAATCTTGAAAGGAAGTTGTATGGAGAAAATATCAGGGAAAGTAAGAGTTGCATATTGTGTTGTGTTATGAACAGTGACTTTCATGCTAAAAGCATGAGCAAAATCAAATGCAAATAAGATGTTTGAAATAGAGTTTTGACATACATGACAGATGGGTATTATTCACATGTAAACAAGTACACCAGATCATCTTATTGATGGAATACAGGGGGCTCACAAAGATATTCAAACTGAGTAGATTACAAGATGAAAGTTAAAACCACTATATCTTATTTCAGCGACTGGATCCACAATTAAAAAAAAAGTTCCATAATTTTGGTAAGGCCAGGGGAATAGGAACTCCTATTTCTGGCCAAGACTGAAAACTCAGACAAGTCTAGATGGCACTTTGGCAATGTGCATCTTTAAGTATTTCCTTAACTTTTCTTGATAATCTTATATCTTTAGTTGAAGGAAACATTAAGGATAAATATATAAAAGATAAACATGACATCTGAAATGTGTCAGAGAAATGATAGTTAAAATTACAAACATTATCTAACTTGGGTACATTTTCTACATTTTAAGACATTTCCAAATAAAATGTATCTGCAACTGATGTGAATTATCATCTGTAGTTGTCAGGGAGAATAGTAGCAATGTCACTGCCATTAGTTTTGTCTGTATGAACTTTACTGTGGATTATAATTTTGTACTCTTACATCTTTGTTGAGTTGTTTATATTGACACAACAGTAACATTGGATTTAAACTTGGTATGAAGTGCCTGTTTATCATACAAAATGTCCCCTAAGTTGTCCATATGGTGACAGTTAAGGTCAAAAATTTCTTGTAAGTGGAAGACTCATATCATACACATGTGATGCAGAGAAAGCAGTTAGAATTGGTATGTGTAGCTGGCTCTGTGCTAAACTGGGTTTTAAAACTAAAAAGGTCAGTATGGCCAACTGAGGTGTCTAGAAGAACTGCTGTCACTCACTTATGATTTAAACATCATAAACATTTTCACCTGGGAGGTATAGACAAATCCTGTCATTCTATGTAGTGTTTTGAAATTATGCTATCAATCAAATATCAGTATTATAAACATAGTTGTGAAAAAAACATGTGTGATGGATGACAATTACAATGTTATATAATAAATTTTTATTGGAAATATGCCTTATATTACAAGTTAAATTTTCCATTAAGATAGTTTAATTGTAATAAAAAGTGTGTTTTATTGTCTGTCACTAAAACTAAACAAAATGTGTGCATCCTTTAGTATTTTTTCTCCTCAAGAGCTGCTATTAAGTCAGTGGTACATTACCATAATTAACATCTTATAAACAGAAAAGGTGTCATGAGAATGACTAACATGTAATTATCATAGGAATAATCTGGAATTGTATCAAAGTTTTATGTTTCTTTCTGAGTAGTATTCCTTTGCTTCATAGGAATTCATAGGAATTCCAGAAATAAGGAACACAATTTAGAAAGTTTTATGATGTAGTTTTTTTTATTAAATCTAAGCCTTTATGTTCAATAATACAAAGATCTTCATAGGCACTTAGGGACTCAAAATATCCTATTAACATGTATTTATTTTTTTAAAAAATCACCTTAAGATTTGCTCCAAAGAAATAATCTGCAAAAATCCAAAGTTCAAAGTTAGGAAAGACAGATATAGAGCCACAATGGTGACGTAAAGCCCAAAAGAAGCTGTCTAAATATTTTCTCTCTATGTGATCACAGCAGTGTATGAGAATTTAAAATAAAAGTTAATTGTCAAAGACAACATAAAGGGTATATACTAACAATAAGTTAATCGTCAAAGACAACGTAAAGGGTATATACTAACAATAAGTTAATTGTCAAAGACAATGTAAAGGGTATATGCTAACAATAAGCAGAATTACTACCCTGCAGATATAAGTTCAGGGCACTGTAGTGGTGGCTTAGCATTGGTGACCGATGGGTAGAGTGGAGGAAAGTGTCATCAAATGAATGGGATTTCCTTTCAAAGAAATGTGAGTCCTTGATGCTTTTGAAAAGTCATCAGAAACCAATGGCTTATTCAGGGACATCTTATGTGCATCTTCAAACTGTAAGTCAGATGCAGAGGCATTATCAAGAGATAGAAAACAAATGGCAATCAAATGTCTTTAAAATATAGAATGTCACAAAACCTGACAAAATGAAATGTAGCAAATCTTAGATATATTTCTCATTAAAAGACAAGAGATTCAGTTTTCATTATCTTAAAAGCCCAACATATGTTATGTCATAGAGTTAAAGAAAAGAAAAAATAAAATTGTAAACAATCATTTGACAAAATAATTTGTATAAATGCAACTAATAAGCAAGTGAATAATAGTAGTATCAAAAATAATTTTATACAAAGAAAAAACCTCTTTAATTAGCAAGTATGTAATGCACAATGCTACTGAAACAACCATAAACCGTTGTGTGCCAAATAGCATCTCAGTTCATAGATGAGAAACTGGAAATTACAATGGTAATAAAAGATATGGATGTTATTTGGAATTTTTATCAGTCAAATTATAAGGAAAGAAATAATTGAATAATAAATTTTTTAATTAGAAAAATAATACAAATTTAAAATATGTACTCTAGATATTATTGGGTACTCTTTGATTGCCTTTTATAAAATAACAAAGATATTCTGTTTTCCAATTAAGAGAATATTTAATTGATCACACAGTAGCCTGGGGAAGAAGAATAAAACTGAAATTTGTCCATAATCTCCAACTTTGAAAACTCAATGCACTCAGCATTATTAGTCATTGCAATTTTTTTCACAACAGAAAGTTTTTTTCGATGAACTAGAACAACCAAGTAGCAATAATACTACAGATAGGCAGGAATGTGGAAAAACTGTCGGTTGGATGTGAAGTGAGACTGTCCCTGGGAACACAGTTTGGAAGTTTCTCATAATATTAAGCATAGAATTACCATGTAATAGCATTTCTAGTGATATTATATATATCAAGGAGAAAAAATACATATCCACAAAAACTTATCGATAAACTACTTATCAAGATTCATGCATTACACATAACACCAACTATATATTGGCTCATGAATAGGTAAATATGATTAGTCTGTGTAATGCTGTATTATTCTGACCATTATAGAAAGAAATGACTTTTGCTACAATAAGAATAAGCCTATAGGATACTTTGCAAAGTGTATGAAGCTTGATAGAAAAAATAACTTATAAAATAATAATTTTAGAATGTATTTTGATGTGGGATGCTCATTTGCATGCTGTGATTCCCATTACTGAATAAAGAAACTGGCTTGGCCAAGTTCTTGATAGGGCAGAACTTAGGTAAGTGGGGAAAACTAAACTGAATGCTGGGAGAAAGGAGGCCGAGTTCAAGAGAAGCCGTGTAGCCCCACCAGAGACAAAGACCGGAACTTTATCCAGTAATCTGTGGCAATACACAGATTAATAGAAATGGGTTAAATTAATATGTAAGAGTTAGCCAGTAAGAAGCTAGAGCTAATGGGCCAAGCAGTGACTTAAATAATATGGTTTCTGTGTGATTATTTTGGTTCTGGGCAGCCGGGAACAAACAAGCGGCTTCTCTTCATACTACAGCATTTCTTTATAGGAGGATTTGAGATCTGACTACACAGATAAAATATGATGTGTTTATATGAGATGTCCCAAGTAGGCAGGTCTATAGACAGGAGGGGTCTAGCCTGGGCCTGAGGGCATTGGGGAAAGAGGGAAACCCAGAAAGCATTTCTTTTAGAGCTAAAGAAAAAGTTCTAAAATAAGTAATAATGACTTTTCTCAAGTAGAAATAAACACAAAAGAATCAAATTATATAAAGTAGTGAACGTCATGGCCTGTGAACTATGTCAGTAAAGCTGTACTGAAATTGAGATAGAAATATAAATTAATAATGAAATATTTTTGAAAAGTTACAAGAAAAATTTAAAAGTTCTTTCTCAAACAAATTTTGAATACTAGGGAAAAATTTGCAACCATGGGTTTAGAGTTTTCATAAAATTAGACCATTATATATATGCATATATATGGAATATAACCCAATCTGCACTTAACTGAAGATGTCACAATGTCACAGTATTAAATCATTCATTAAAGGTTAGAAGACATACCAAGGGACCAAAAATGAAGGAATGAGAAGACATAAAACGTATGGCCCTGATGCATTCATGTAATTGGAAAGGCAATGATTTTCAATTTTAAGTGAATCTTCAAGGTACAAAGTATGATTTTCGATTAGCTCATGAAGAATTGAATGAACCATATCTTCTTTGAAGGACAGCCATAGTGTAAATCACACCTTAGATGGCTGTTTCCTTAGGGAAAAATAATGAGAGTGAAAATTTTGTCTGGTTTCTTACAGTTAGGACAGAGGAGAAATGCTGGAGAGATCTTAGCTATATGTGCCCCTTCGTATGTATGTATGTATGTATGTATGTATGTATGTATGTATGTATGTATGT
>LOJH01004303.1:0-36672 GCA_001685095.1 Ellobius talpinus | reverse complement strand
GAATACAATTTGTGTGTTGTTATTTCGGGGTTTAAGCTAGCCGTGCGGGAGCCGTGCTGGACGAAAAGCAGGCCTGCTCTCCGCCTTATCACTACATTTGGCGCCTTATCACTACACCCTGCAGTGCAAAGTGGCTTTGGGAAACTGAGTGGAGGTTAGACCAGAGAGACTGAGGACAGCCTTGTTCCAACTTGGCCCAGACAACTCTTCTGATGTTTTACACATACTGGTTGATTGTTAGCCGACACAAATTATACCTATTTGTGGAATATATAACATAATGCTATCATGATGTTTTGAGGTTTGTGTTCATTGTGGGATAGACAAATCAAGCTAATTAATTAGCATATCTATTAACCTCACATATTATGTTTTGTCGTGATAGTTTTTTTTTTAATTATCCTAGAGCAGGCAGTAAACTGTAAATCTCAGCAGCTTCCTGGAGGAAGAGAATGGAGAAGAGGGGAAAAAAATCTCTGAACTTATGTCTTGTCTAGAATAAAATTTTTGTTTAGACTAGAAAAATGTCTAAATGAAATTTAGTATTCTTTGAACATCCCTATAGCCTATGTTAGCCACCATTTTATTCTCTGCTTCTATGAGGTTGACTTTTTTGGATTCCATTTCTAAGAGAGAGCATGCTATGTTTATCTTTCTAGGTCTGGACTATTTCACTTAGTGTTTTCCAGGTTCACTCATGTTGTGGCAATAAGACTGCCTTCTTTTGAAAGGCTGAGCAGTACTGCATGGTGTCCATGTGTATCCCAGCTCTGGTATTTTTGACTCCCTTCAGTCTCTCCCTTGCTACTAGTCAGGCATTGCTTTGCCTGAAGACAGCCACTTACCTGGTTAGGATTCTTGCCTTCTCTCTGTTCCCTTTGTAGAGAACTGAAGAGTCTCCCTTCTTTATCTTTAACCCCAGGGAGTACAGTCTTAGAAAATGTAGATTACGATCTGTCTGCAGGGGCCTCCAGCTCACTGCCCCCTCAACCCTGACATTCCTGCCTTTTGTCCTGCTCAGGGTCCCCTTTGTCCCTGAAACTGATCCACTTTTGTGGTTGGGCAAGCCATTGTCCTGATTGTCTTCTTGTCTCCAGTCTGCTGCTCTGTGTCCAGTACTTTGTTTTCCTTCTCTTGCCTTGAAAGGTAAATTCTTTAACATTTTACCCCACAGGCTTTGTCTAGAAAACCTGCCTGGACCTCAACAAGCACTTTCCCCCAGAGTCCACAGTGCTGTCTATCTCCAGCTCTTGCTTTCTGCAGGGCTCCAGACCCATTTCTTAAGTCAGCCAGTGCCCAGTGCACTCATCATTTGCTCACCGAGTGTGCATACTGTATCTAGGAGACCCTTGGAAAAGGTGAGCAGTTCAGGGTCTCTAATTCTTCGAAACTTAACATCTCTGTCAAGTATTACCCGGCTCTTTTCTTTAAAGTTAGAAATTTTAAGATAGACCTCACTTTTTTCCTCCAAATCTGTGGCAACCTCAGAGTTGGTGCTACCTCTACTCCATGGCTTGTCTATGGTTGAGCATTTCTCCTGATGGTTTTGCGTTTCCATATCCAATCAGCTGCCAAGTCCACAGCTCTTCCTCTGGCCAACTTTCTTGAATCTACTTGTCTTTGGTACCCAACACCATTACCTCTTTACCACCTGCGGCCAGAACATCAGAGGACATTTTCTGAATGCCTCCATTCTGCTATTTTCTTTTCATTTTACACCAGCATTTGACATTTCTACCATGGTTATATTAGTGTTCTAGAGCACCACCCCAAAAAAAGTGTTCCTCCTGTGTGCAAAACTCCTTTGTTTACTGCATTAAATTCAAGTGTCTCAACTTGACATTGAGTATGCTATACGGAGGCCCTGACCCAATTTTCAATTCTTGTTCTGATAGTCCATTCTATACATCAGCAAGGCCCCACTCTCTCCCACATGTTCATGCCATTTTTCTCTCATTTCAGTGCCTACATACAGCTTCCTTATGGGCCATTAGATGCCACCTCATTTAGGAAGCATTTCTCAAAGGGAAATAAATGCCCTTGAATCCTCAAGCACTGATTTGCAGGATTCCCTGAAACATTCTACTGATTCCAATCACCATTTGTATCATTTCTTTCCCTACTCTTGAAAATCAGAGACAATATCTCAGGGTGGACGCTTCAGAAATAGCCTTAGAAGCAAATTTTCTCTCTGACCCTTTCTTGTCCCCCTCTGTCCTGCCTCCTCTCATCGTAATGCAAGTCACAGAAGCAAGAGATTCTTTTCTGCAGAGCAGAAGATAGAAATGAGAACCCGTTTCCTAAGAGCAGATCACAAAGCTTAAAAATACCATTCTAATCTTCCCTTGCCTTTTGGTGTAGGAACAGGGCATAATGTTCTGGCCTACCTTGGTGGAAGCAGATTTTAGATCCCAGGTTAAGGAATGGTTCTGTCCATAACCAGGTAGAAGGAATGCTGCACAGAGAGGCCGGCAAGAATCTGAACAGACAAGCCTTGCTGGGTTTCTGTGCTTAGTCTACCACCATTAGGTCACACTCCTTTGACCAATCATATTTCCACACAGTTGTCCATTCTCTAGCCAGCTTAAACATGGACAGCTTGCTCTGTATCCGTGTATCATTGGGTCTTTCTCCTGTCTCTGCTATCAGGTAGACTTGTGGTCCAATGCATTTCTTGAGCTTTACTCTTGTGACTCTGGCTATATGGGTGTTGGCAATGTCCTTTTATGGTGTGTAGAATATGGACCATTCCTCTTTTCCTACCTCCAGAGTACAATTCCTTGCATATGGATGTGTGCTCCACTGATGTTGGCTGAGTGGAATTCCAAAGGAATAAGTAATCTTGCTTAGAAGGCATAGAAACTGAGGATGAACTGAAAGGGCTTTGAAGCTCATCTACTCTACTGTCCTCATGCTCCTATGCGGAGATTAAGGGAGACAACTTCTCAAAGTCCTAGCTTTGTTAGCAACTAAGCAAGGATAACTGATATAAAAGGTCTTGTGTCTTTAAATATCTATCAGTGCCTGATAAATACCAATAAGCCCACCAGATCATCAAGAGTGATGACCAGACCAAAAGACCAGACCAGGGACAGGGAGAGTTTGCTGGTATACTATGTTTCAAAAATAACAAACTTGTTTCAGTTATTAGCTTCAACAAATGGAGTAAATAAATACCATTTTATAGTTCAATAACACCTTAAAATGAAAGTGGATCATAAAAGCAAAGAAGCAGATTTTTCTAATATTACCAGCAGTAATAATTATGATAATACTGAAAATACCACTGGAGTGATAAATGCAGACTGAAGACTAGGATGAGGCTCCTCGCACTTCAGCTAAGGTCCTGCTGGAAACAGGCTACAGTAACTCTAGGGTTAAATTCATTATGGCTGGTTGGCAGTCTTGCTGCATTAACACTTCTTTTCCCAGCTAGCTTTGTTCACTCTTCACGCTCTGGACGTGCTTAAATTTGCACTTATTTTTCTCCTTAGAAACGTGCAGATGGCTGCCCTAAGTCACTTCTCATTTTCTTGCCTTGTTTCCTTCCAGGAATAGAAGAAATATTTTTTGTTCCATTTCTCCTGACCTCAAACAGAATCATTTTTTTCTTAGTTCTAAATGAAAAATTTAAACATAACAAACAAACAAAAAACCCAAACCAAAATAAAACTACAACCAAAAACATCTGTCTTGGGATAGTGGTGCTTACCATAGCAAGTAGATCAGGGCTTCTAGGGGCTAGCCCTCATTCTCACTGGTCAGAAGATCTTCCTCTTAAACATCAGTTTATACTATAGCCTCTGTGGTACACGAGGCCTTGCCAACTCATTGTTGCCCAGCAGAGGAAGAAGACGGTAAGATCCATCGATCCTTTTTTGGCTGTACAGTGGAGAGGTGCTGTGAATTGATCCATTTGCCTTAGCAGCTACATTACCAGCAAAATTGGGCCCAGAAACTGTTCACTGCTCTTTCTAACAAATTGTTGGCTAGAGATTATTAACAGTTTGCCACACTGAACTATCTTCTTTTTCATCTCCTGGCAACTACATTATGGTAATAAAGAAAATCACTGATCAATATTCTCTCACACTGCAGTGAACAATTACCTGGCAATACACAGATATCCTCTAGGTAATTAGGTAAATGTACATGTTCAGGACACATAATAGTTTACTAAAAGTGTGAAATTTATAATTAAACAGAGGCATAATCTTCCTGTCCTTTAATCAAACCCCTTTCCTTCACATCCTGCTGCTATGATCTTCCAGTTTTTGGCAAACTACCTTCTACCCCATTTCCTTATTTCTCCGCTCAGGTGCCTGCACACAGCTGACGGTCTATTAATCAGTGCTACTGCTTGGTCCATCATGTTTGATTGCTTAAAGGGTAGTTAGACTTTAAAAAAGACTCAGTGAAAGTGATTTCATAGGGTTTCATATTTATTCCCTTTTAATGACTTCCATATCCAGCACAGTTAGTTTTTAAGTTAAAAGGTAATTCTGAGGGGCCGCTGGTGCCACAGATTCCACTCAGACGCTGGAGCTCCAGTTGTTCTCTCTGCCTCTGAGTCACCACTGGGCTACAGAGTCCACACTCGGACCCCAGCATGTCTCTTGATGGTGTTAGATGCATAACAGACAGAGGGCCACTTCTTTTTAGCTGCTGCTGTGCTGGCATCTCGGCACACCTGCCTTGGAAGCCAGCTCAGAGAGGCTATGGAACACAGTGCCGCATGTCACCTAAGGAACTGTCTGCTGAGGGCTGATTTCATTGTGGCCTTTGCTCCTCATTGCTCAGAGACCCCCAAACTAAGGCAAAATGAAAGAATACTTTCAGGGTGGAAGCTGACATAAACGGCACAGTGAAAACAACAGCGACTATTTACTGGACATCTATAGTCTGTCAGGGACCACCCATTTGCATATATGCAAACATTCTCATTTGACCTTCCCAGCTATGTTGAGTAATATGCCCCATGTACGGAGGAGGGACAATGACTCAGTGAGCTCATGGAATAAGTCTATGATGAGAAAGCTGAAGACAGCAAGGCTAGACTCTGCAGGCACCTCATCGGACTCCGTGTTCCTGTCACTCTAAACTAGTTCTCACAGAGCACAAGTGCATTGCTGGTTCCTGCTATGACCCTACAGGGAGTCATTTCCTTGGGAGTCTAGAGTCACTGTGAAGGAACTGGCCTTGAAACTACCAATATGCATCGCTCCTTCCTAATCCCTTTCTAACTAGAGATGGGAGTTTCTTCTATCAGTCTTAAGTTCTGACTGGCACACAAATCACCAGGATTTCTGAGTCAGTATATCTGAGTGTAGTCTGCAGTTCTACGTTTCTGCAAGTTCCCAGGTGATGCTAATGCTACAGGTCTGGGTACCACAGGTCTTACATCTGACATTCTCTATTCTAATAGGGGTTTCTTTTCGAAGGGCCAGTTCAGCTGAACAACATGGCTTCTGATTTTGGGCCAGTTTGTCAGTCATCAGACATTACAGTTTCAGGGGTTTCTGTGAACAACAACAAACAACTGTTTCTAGATCTCCATTAACTTCCCTCAACTTCTGGAACTTCAAAATGATAATGTCTCAAACATGCCACGTTCCCATTTTTACATTATTGTTATTTTTAACAATAATTATCTGGTAATAATTCAAATAACACCTTTCCTCTGAGAAACTCAATGAGCTTTACTAACCTTAATTGTCTAACAGCAATTCCCAGGTGTAGAAAAAGCTGTCTCAAAGATCACAGGAAATTTAAAATTGTTCTACTTCCCTCATTTCTTCCCTCTAAAGGAAGTGGTGAGTCAGTAGTGAGGGTTACTAATGCACAGACCCACTAGCTCAGACTCTGAGGCACAAGAGAGTTCACAGCACAAGGGGAAATGCAAGAAAAGAGATAGTAGTGAGGAGTCCAGTGTGTGTGTGGGGGGGATGGAAGGGGTGGGAAAGAAAGACACACACACACACAGAGAGAGAGAGAGAGAGAGAGAGAGAGATTCAAAGAGAATTCAAAGGAATAAAAGAGGGGAATGAAAATTCTCAGCTGTCTGGATGACCTTAGGTGAGATATTTGATCCTCTAGGTGGATCGCACTTTCCATTTGTAAAAAGAAAGGATGGGTTTTATGATTTCAAGATCTCTTAAAATTGTAATAGCCTTCTGAGAAGAAAAATGTGGAACTACATAGCTCATCACCCTGGGAAGCCATTAAACTTGTTTAAGAAATCTATTTGACTTTTAACTTTTTAACTGATTACCTGGAATGAATTCCTAAGTCGCTAC
This sequence comes from Ellobius talpinus, assembly GCA_001685095.1. Classification (NCBI taxonomy): domain Eukaryota; kingdom Metazoa; phylum Chordata; class Mammalia; order Rodentia; family Cricetidae; genus Ellobius; species Ellobius talpinus. The sequence continues at coordinate 30,376 of LOJH01004303.1, read as the reverse complement.
TAGTAATCCCACCTGATGGAAACCGGTGACAGCCACTAAAACAAGGAAGGCACAAAAGACAGCATGGCTAGACTGAGCAGGAACTCCAGCTTCAGCTTCTTGATGCCGTGAGACCCATTTCCAGTTTTACATCTTAGTTCATTAATTAACTACCAGTTAATATTTGTGCCCAACAGAAATACCTTGGATGGCTCAAAGACCCCAGGAATGGCCCTGCCAACAGAGAGTGAAATCACAGTCTGATTGTTTGTCACAGTACATCTATGTTAAGTTTTTTTCCATAGAGACCCCTGATTTGTCTTTGATAATTTACAAACTGTTAATAAGAGTTATACATCACCAAAGTCTTCGTATTCCAGGTAGTTGATTCTTACTTAAAACAAGAGAACTGGGGATCAGGTGATATATAGGGTCATGATATTTTTTGGCTTCAATGAAAACCTAGCTATAGCTCACCCTTCCCTTTTAAGTCAGTTTTAATGGATACTTTCCTGTCTAGAGAGCCTGTCACAGGCCCCAGTGACTTTAAGGTCTCTTTAAATTCTAAAATAAGGATCCTAACAGATGCATGATTTTTGGCCAGAATGATTTCTGGTATATCATTCTTTTATGTATTGTCACTTGTATATTTCCTGAACTAACCATTATACTTTTCTGGAAAAACAAGTATGGGGAAACATCACAGTAGCTTTGGCCCAGATCACACACTCTAAGAGAATTTCACTTTCCCTTTTCTGTTCCCTCACCTTGGTGACAATTTTGGTTACCACAAACTAAATGCTATCACATGGTAAATATACTTTTTCATTCACTGTTTAACTTCATGTCCTACAATTACTCTTTAAAGTATTTTATACATAGACAAGGAAGCTGAGGTTGTTTAGGAAAGATGATTATTCACCAAAGGCCACAAAGCTAACAGGAACAAAGAAGGATGTAATATCACACTGCCCTGAGGTGCAGTGTGTAGCAGTTTGTAACCACTAACCCACTGACCTGCCTTGACTCCTGTCCTCTTCATCTGGGGTCCTCACCACAGACTTTTGTTAGAAACTCCATCAGGGGCCTCTACTGCCTTCTTTTGAATCTCTGTATTTCTTAAAACCCTCCACACTTGATTCATGCCCTCCCTACATTAACACTTGAATCTAAATCACCACCACTACCTCTGCCCTACATGCTGGGAACTGAGTTTGAGGCCTCTGGCATGCTAGGCAGATGCTCTGCCACTGAGCTATACTCTGGCCCACCACACCACTTCTTTTCCACAGGCCTTCATTACCCTTCTTCAGTTACTACTTGGCCCTCATCCTCTCTTTAAATTACTTTTTTGAGGTCTCACATGTCACTTCAACTCTTCCAATCCTAGCTTTAAACTTGCTTTTCTTAATGTGTAAAGAGCCCACTTTTTACCATTTTTGGACATTAGGATGCTAATTGCTGGTTCCTGCTGTTTTTACTAGGCATCTTTGTTCAATTTAACCTCAGTCCATCACTGACTATTGAGTTCTGTCCTTGGTAACCTTCAGGTTTCCCATCCTCAACTTTGATGTGCAGGGTTTCCCACTAATTTATTCACCATGTGAATCAAGATTACCACTTGTTGCTTGCTGCTGCCATTGGTGCACGGCCCCTTCTACCTGTTCCCATTTGGACCTCCAACCCTGACCACTGTTTCCATGTGCAAACCTTGTTGTATCTGACTTTTGCCAAGTCCTGTTCATTCTGTTTTCTTTCTTAGTTGATGAGCATGGCTGCTATGCCATCACACGCAGCAGCAGGCTGTTTACGGTCTCTAGTTTCCTTTAAGCACCTCTAGTTTTCTTCCCCACACTTGATCTCCCCCTCCTAGGCTCTCCTCTCCAGTCCTCACTTGTGCCTACTGGTTTCATCACTGATATTTCTCTGCAGTCAATGGTATGCTCATTCTCAACAGCACTGATCAGTACAACATTATTTCTCATCTGATTTTCAGTTCTTTTAAAGGATCTTCAAATCCTTTAAGGTGGTATGCCTTAGAGTGAGTTTATAGAATACTAGTACCGTAAAAAGCATCATAAGAAAGAAAAAGGTCGGTGTGTGTGTGTGGGGGAAGCTTTGTAAGGTGGCTCCAATGTTAAAAGCATTGGCTGCTCTTCCAGAGAACCCTGGTTTGAGTCCCAGACTCTGCAAGTCCAATCATAGTCATTTGGAGTTTCAATTCCAGGGAATCCAACACTCTCTTCTGACCTCTGCTGGCATCAGCCACACATAAGGTGCTTGGAAATACATGCAGACTAAGCTCCCATGTACACACATTAACTCATTTTTAAAATTAAAAGTTGAGCTGGTGTGATGGCTCAGTTTGTGAAAGCAACTCCTGCCAACTCCGAGGAAGCTTCTAACCCGAGGACCCCTGGGTTAGAAAGATAGAACCGGCAGCTCCCACAGCCTGACCTCCACTCGTGCTTATGTTTTTCCACGCAGCCTCCAAGCCTGCACAAGGACACACGCAAAAATTACTTAAAAAAATCTTAAAAATGTTTTGGTCAAAGAAATTTAGGAAGCCATGAATGCTTTATTCTCTCTTGTATGCTTACCAAATACATGGAGACAGGTGCTGAGGACCCATATTTACCCAAGCTTATTAGATTAATAGAATTTTATTTCACCTAAGAAAATGCCCGAGGAAAACTAGGGGAAAGCTTTTTTTGGTTCCTATGGTGAAAGTCACTGAGTGACTATAAAATAGGGTCTTTCTGTTAATACTCCATTTATATTAATCTGTTAATTTTTAGGGGCCAGAAAGACAAACACATTTGTATCCCTTAGCTTCTGAACACACCATTTTGGAAATTACAGTATATCATCACTGTCACCTTTCCTTTTGTACCACAACTTTCTTCCTACTCAAGATCTGTAGGAAGTGATATATTCCTTATAAAACCTTCTTGTTAGGAATGCCTTGCCCAATATTGACCTCTGACACTGACTTAGCATTGAACTAGTTATTGTTTACTGTCTTTTTTCTGTATCATTTGGAAGTGTGTCAATTCTCTAGGCCTCCTCATAGTTTACTGAAACATCAACACTTACTGCAGGCCTCTGCACAAATTAGGATGTCATAACCAAGTTATTGGTTGCCATAGTTATTGGAGGCCTAAACATCCAGGGACTGTTTAGGATGATAAAGGCCCAGGTAGAACGTATACTTTGTTGAAAATAAACACCATCTACTATTATTGCCATTGCCTCTACAAATGCCACCGTGTGTCTCTTAGGCTTTCGAAAATGACTGGACCCACAAAAGGTTGCCCTGTTGTTGTTGGCTCTAAGACTCTGCCTTAGTTGATACCAAACAGAGAGAAGGATAACAGAATGAGGAACAGCAAACAAGCCATGAAGGGGAAGCCCTGGAACAGGCTTTTACACCAAGGAAAATTTCCATTTATGATCATTACATCAGGATAACCTGATGAAAATAAAAGACAGGACATGCAGCAAATTTCTGTGGAATTCTCTGCCACCTTTCACCCATATACTAGCCTTCACCTCCAGTCAGTCTGGAGACACACTGGGTTGTGCAAGCTAAGGCAGCCAGGCAGTCACTTGCACAATACAAAACCCCCAAAGAGTGAGTTCTGTCTTTTCATAAAACTGGTTCCTGCCACCACACAGATAGCCCAGGGCAGGCCTTCCTAGGCCAGTGCAGAGAAACCAGATAGCAAAGGACTCTGAGTTCTGTAGATTAGATGTTATCTGAAGTAGAGACTTAACCTAATTCCTAATAGTAAGTTTGTGCTGAGGCTGGGGTTAGAAACACAGTTTCTGGGTGCATGAACAGGGAGTTTGACTGTGTGCAGGAAGAGTACAGCTTTCTTCCTGAAAAAACTATGGGAACAGACGACTTTCATAATTTATAAGAAGAGTAAGTACTCATGAAATATAGTCTGTGAAGTATTTCACTTCCCTTCTCGATTAAAAAAGGGGTATACAGAGGATTTAATTAAAAACTATTTTATAAATGAGAATGTTTAATAATGTTTTACCTTAAAATAGGTAAAGAACATGTGAGATAGCAGAAATATTCATGAAATTCTGTATAGTCCATAGTTTAAAGTCTTAAGGCAGTATCATGATGTTGGCCATTACTAGTAATCAATAATAGTATTTCTTAAAATAAAATTTTATTGCGGGGTTATTGGCTTGATGAGACTATATGGCTAGACAGTTCTCTGTCGTTTCTATACTCAGAACTGTCTTTTGGGGTGGCTTACGTAGGTGAGAGGGAGTGAAGGGCAGCCTGCCTGTGGGGCTGGAGCTGGGCAGGGCTGCTCTTTCCTGAGTCCTGGGAGGCTTGGGCAGTCAGTAATCAGCTTCTTTTTGTAGCTGAAGTAATTTATTTCCAGGGTCTGGGTGAAGCCTAGGATATTAGCATCTTTCTGGGATGTCACTGGTAGGGACCGGGAGACACTGCTGGGGACGCTCTGCTTCACTGGGGCAGACACAGGAATGGTTGCATGGTTACTTTCTTTAAGAGTGAGTTCCCATCATGACCACAGATGAGACGCTTAAGGCCTGGGGTAGGGAGGAGGGGAGGGGAGGCATTTCAGCTGCCTGGCAAATGAGTGTAATCTAAAACACTGTTTTCTGTTTTCAGCAGAAAATTCTTTTTCTTTTAAATTTTTAATTTTTCTTCAAAAATGTTCTGGTTACCACCAAACTTTGTAGCAAACCTGAGAATCCCAGACTGAGAACAAGATCTACAATTCTCTTTGCATCTGCAAAGAGGACTTGTGTGACCCTGGTCAGGTCACCAACCTGATATATGTAAAATTACAGCTAGGAATACACACACACACATATAAAATCATGAACAAAGAACACTACCATTAAACATTGGTTCCCACCTGAAAGGTGGTCTTGACACACATTGCCTGTCCCACACAATTGTGAGGCTGACGTGCAAATTTATGGGCAATGTGGAGTTGGTGTAGTCTGAAGGGACCAGGGGAGGGTCTTGAGTCTGTGTGAGGGCTGAGAAGCGAGTCTGTGTCTTCTATAAGTTGGGGAGACGCTGTACTAAAGGGGTACCAACCAACTCTAATACCACTTCATTCTTTGTTCCAAAGGCATGCAGAAAGCATCACCTGGGGAAGTTCTGAGAGTGGGGGAGCCCAACTCTCAAGTTCTACGCTGTCTAACTTGAAGGCACGAAGAGTCCTGTGCCTTGCACAGGTGTGGGCACTGTTCCTTGCCAGGAGTGTCTGAATCCTGGCAAGGTCCTAGGGAGGAAGATGGGATGTCACTGCTCCTGAAATCCGGTTTTTTCTGTGCCTAGCTCCAGACACATGAATTTATCTGGCAGTTCTCGGAGACAGAAAATGTCCAGAATTAGCAGGAGCCTCCTTTCCTGATAACCTAAGTGCCCTGACTGAAAGGCAGAGGGTATCAGGAGAATGGTGCATGGAGTCGGCATTGATTTCTCCAGCCTTTGTCTGCGTCTGGTTTCTGTCTCATTCGGAGGTGGTTACTGTTACTACAAGCAGCATGAATCATGTCTCTGTTAAAAAAACAGAGCTTCAATTGTCTTACATAACCCCTGGTAACTGAACATCTAATAATAGCAAGCCATTTCCAGGTAGAGAATCTGTCTACCTCCCAGACACACTCATACACATGCATGCACACACACTCTCAATTCCTCACACAGTGTGACAGACAGGAGGGGGCAAAGGGAGAAAGAGGATGGCCCAATTGATTTTCCTGTATTTTGTAATGTATTGAATAATCATGCATCATGGTACAATCAATATGTTTAACTGAACTTGTTTAAGGAAGTGCAGGAAACAAGCATTCATCTGAAAAGTATTTGAAACAGTAAAGGTTCCAAATTCACAAGGCAGATATATTCTCTGACTCCTTCCTAGTGTACAGAAACATCAAACCCAAAGGACAAAGGAGACAGTTATTTCACTGTATTGGCTGCTCGCTTGCACTGGTTAAATTGGAGTTTCAAAGGACTTTTTCTCATCTCTTTTATGTTTCACCAGAGTATATTCCAAAGTTTCTTGGCTCTATTTATTGTATAAATTTCCAGGGAGTGAAAAGGAACTGAAAACAGGGCCTCAGTGTCTCCCCATGCAGGACATATAGCATCACACACTGTCCCGAACTACTCTCTTTGTGTGTGTGTGGGTGGGGGGGAATATCTACATTCATGGATTTGCACTTCTCTCATGAGCATATCTTCTGTTTTGCTATAAGCTATGAGGACTTTTCACACGTGATTTCCTCCCAGCCACCTGTTAAAAAGATTAACCAAAATCCCAGTGATAGGAAATGCTGAAAGCATGACTTAAAAAAGTCACAAAGATAAGTTCTTTGTGTGTGTGTATGGTGTGTGTGTGTTTGTGTGTGTGTATGTTTCATCTCTAAGTGGTACCCACATTTGACAGCAGAAACAGATGTCCTGTCTGTTCCTATGTCACTCTCTCTGCCTTATCCTTTGAGGACGGGTCACTCTGAACTAGAACCTTACCATCTGGCAAGAGTGGATGGTTAGCGAGTCCGGCAGATCTCCCTGTCTCTGCATCCCAATGCTGGGATTGCAGGCGCATGCAGCTATGTCCAGCATTTTATGTGGGTTACTGGGGTTCTGAACTCAAGTTCTCATGATTGCAAAGCAAGCAATCTTACTAAATGAGCCATCTCCCCAGCCCCTAAAGATAATTTTTTCTTTAAATCATTCTATTGATTTAGGATCAAATGGGGTCTGGATAGAGAGTTAAAATACTTATGAGGAAAAATATTACAAAGATATCTATGTCTGTATTTCTTCACTGCCTCATATTTTCCTCTTATTGGAAGTCACACCCAGGATCTAACTTTAATGCATGCACCCCCAGGAGTCAGCAACCCCAGATATCATGGAAAACTTTATGGAAAATTACAGAGAGATTACATCCTGCTACTCATTTGGGGTAAGCACACAGGACGAAAATTTTCTTCTCTCCTTTGATTGCTCTGTACTCTGAAACAGTGGTTTAGACTAGTTCAAACCAAGCACTGTCCTTGGAGGACCAGTGCCTGGCTATTCCACAAGCTCCTCAGTTGCACTGGCTACTGAAAGGCACTCTACCTGTCAAAGTAGAGTGTGTTAATGCAAATCGGATGAACTTTGTTTACTTCCTTTAGGAGTGACCCCAATCCATAAAAGCAGGAAAGCTTTGGATTAGAGAAGAAAACAAATAAAAGAAAAGAAGAAGGAGGAGTAGAGCTCTATTATTACTGCTACCTTAACATCTGGCTAAAGCTAACCAAAAACATCTTGATTAGTATTCTCTGGTGGTTTTGCTACATGCCATATGGATATTAAAGGAAATGAGTTCTAGTTTTTTCCCCCTCACAAATATCCAAATGCAGAGCAGTGGGGAGGGATCTTGACCACTGACTCGCCCTGCATCACAGCAGGATCGCAGTGGTGGGATGCAGCTGTTGGGGCTAGACTCTTCTGCTTATTTCATAGGCTGTGTGAATTAAATTATTCTTAAAATTGGTATGCTGGTGGACTAAATGTTTTAATAAAAACAGCCTTGAGACACCACAATTTTCTTCACAAAGGCTATTCCCTCTAACTATTGTGATTATTGCCAAATGGTTCCTACTTAGGGAAGAATAGAGTTTTGCCTCTCCTCTTGGTTTCAGACACCAGGCTCAATTCATGCTTGTGTGAGATGACTACACTTACCTGAGATTTTAGGCACTATGTCAGCCAGTTTCTTCACAGTGGTGAGTCTGGCATCTAAGCAAAGACTTGGTGGGGCCACACACACTTACAGTGTAAAAATGGATTATGATGTTACTTTGCATTGCAACAGCAAAGTATTTCTGGATCATTGCTGACAAGTAGATCATAATAACCATATGTGGGCAACAAACCACACGGCATTGTATCAGAAGCTTGGAACTAATATTTCCAAATGATTCCATGAGGGATTTCTTTTTTTTTGGATGCTTTTTCCTGCCCCTTTTAATAACCATTTATTGACTGTCTGCTGTCAGTGATGGACTCCTCATTCACAAAAGGGAGCTGGACCATGCCAGACACTCACCATGTTCTTTCTCTTCTACACTGAGTAAACATCAGCAAAATACTAAGTCCAGTTGGTTTTGAGGCCGGTAGGCAATCCGTTAGTAGTAACTGGTCTGATGACAGAAGTGGGGTCATTGATGATAGTGGGAATTGCTAGTTTGAACTCATGGGGGCAAATGAGCAACTCTCAGCACACTGCTTACACCCCCCAATAAATGTCCGAAGCTCTGTAAATATGAAAAGCCTAATATGGTCTGAGGCAGTTTTATAGATATTCTAGCAGTCATACAAGAAGATGTAGATGTCCATCTGGTAAGCTTCTCTGTATTTGTGTAATATTTAGGATACATCTGAGAGCCCATCTTAACTACTAGATTCATTTATAGGAATCCGGCAATTAATTGTTATAAAATAAACTTCTCCAAAGCAATTAATTGAGAAGCCCGTTGATAATCAAGATACAAAAAAGCAGTGTTGCTAGAAGAAGCCAAGTTAGAATTCTCTAAAGTGATGGCAGAGGAACTGAAGAAACTACAGGGTGGTTTGATGGAATGGTACCTGGGAACCTCAGAAGATTTTGAATCCCTATCTGTGTCTAAACTCTTGTAGACCACAGGAACAGCATGGAAATGCGTATTCCCGTATGTGAAACTGGGCGTTAGGAGGGCTGGCTCTTAGGCTTCCCTCCAGTCACAGTATTTGGTGGGGCTGTAGAAAGAGCAAGGAGGCGGCAGTTCCCCCTCCTTGTTTAGGTAAGCAGTGCTTATCAGTTGCTTCTGATCAGTGTCCAGTGCTTGTGTTGTTAGCTCAAGAACCCATGGAATATATACCCAGATGAGTATTTTTCATCTCTCCAAGGGAAAATAGAAGCAACATTTTTGCCTTTCTTTTTCTTTCAATGTCTCCTTTCACATCAGACTAATGCCTGAGGTGAAAACGATCATTCGTGTACTAATGAAGAGGTTCCATCCCCACAAAGCCACCACCAAGCTCATGCAAGCTTATCTGATTGGACTATTTACATCTTAGCTATTTCTCCTCCTTCTAACTTGTTTATAAAAATCCCTGGTAAGCATAAATCTGCAAAAGCAAAACAAATAAGACAAACCAGCTCTGTTTGAAGAATCTGTCCTAGTTAAAGCAGTATAGTAAAACATTCTACTGCTGTGGGGGTGCAGGAAGCTTTAAAAAGACACTTCCATCTCAGGAGAGACAAAACGAAATGTGGTGATTGTTTTCTCCCTTTCAAAATTAATGCTACATATTGGGTTTAGAGTCTGCTATGCAGACGTGGGTATTTCTCCCAATAGTTCTCAGACCAATGCATCCTCCAAGCCAAGCGGGTCCAGAGCTTGCAGAGCTAAAGGAGAGACAAAGGAGCCACACAGAAAGCCCAGCACCTAGAGCGTATATCATATCCTGAGCAGGCACTCTGGTTACCCATGACTCGCTCCTTTCCATCTTTGCCTTATTCACTGCTACTTTCATTCCCTTCACCTAGAATGTCCCCTGTCTGCCTCTCTTTTCCTGCTCAAAAGCCTCTGGACACTGACTGGCCCTCATTTCTGAGAAGTAGCAAAGACTGGCCTAACTTGGGACCCAGTTATAACTTCCTTGGCTAGCACTTGAAAACTAGTTCTTGTAGTGACTAGAGTTCTGGAGACCACACACCTAGGAAGAGTTCTGAGACCACTAGAAACAGTGTCAAGGGCTGTGCAATCATCATAAAGGGGGAAAATGCCAGCTTTAACAGCAGACTCAATATAGAGGGTACCCGAGAGAAAAGCTGTAGCTGTGTGCTTAAGCAGAATAAGTCTCAGTTTCTGAAAAGGAGGAGCTAAAATATTTGGTATAGAAACAGTGTCATGAGTTTGGGTTCATTGACTATAGAGGTAAGTTAAGATTTTAAGAGAAAGAATATGGAGTACAGCTAACACAGGCAAAGGCAGAGGTGTGTATACACACACACACACACACAAATTTACCTCCTTAAGTACCTCAATTACTGTTCCTCTCGGTCTGAGCCACCCACCATATATCATCACAAACTCTGAAAATACCCAGCTAGGCTTAACTGAAGGCCATGATATGTCTTGGAAGGAAAATATGGAATAAAGCACAGAAATGCTGAATGCTACTATATATGTATACAACTTTATTTATGTGTGTATTTATATATAAATATATACAAGCATGTACATTTGTATGATGTTTGGCAACCTCACTCATGGTATTACTGGGAAGTAGGCATGTGCTAAACATAATTAGCCCATTAAACAGATGGTAGGTCTCTGGCATCTCTCACCATATTCTAAAATGGTGGAGCTATGAGCAGGGGATGAAGTGAGAGTGTGGTTTGATATGCAGCTAACTGCAATCTCTGTGAATTGCTACTTTCCTAAAGATAATCTGGGTAGGCTGCATTTGGCTGAGAACTGGGGATGGTTTTGAGGAGCTTTAAAAATATACAGAGGGACAACTTTCCACATTCATTCAGATATAGTATCTTCATTTTTACTTACTAGAGGCAGTTTTTGAAAAACAGTTTTTTATCTTAACTCATCTGTGTTCCAAGCAAACTTCCAAATTGCTGAGCAGATTAAAAAACAACAACAACAACAACCATCACCCCAACAAAAACTTACATGCCAAGTTGAACGCTGGATAAATAAAATAAAAAAAATAAGAAAAGCACTAAGAAAGTATACTATTTTAAAACAACAATGTTGAAAATAGGTTTGGTCATAAACACAAGGTGGTCATTGTAGCCTGGTGATCTACTGTGTCCAGAATGTGATGAACTTTCATCTAGTTGAAAGCTGAACTACACATGACTGTGGCATTGCCGCTTCGTTGCCCAACTGGCCCAAGAGATCATGTAACTAAATGTTCTAGCCCCTTTCCTTGCCAGGTGAACAGGATCTAGCAGAAGAGCAAGGGTTACTCAAATCAAGACTTGCATTCACAAATGTGTTTGAACTGGCTTCAAGAGGACATGAAACATCAATTCATCTGCAGAGAACTTTCAGTTGACTGTTCTTTACCATCTGGTCTCAAGAACACTTTCTGCTTGGAAGTTGCATAAGCAAAGAAAAAACACACAAACAACTCCCTGTACCATGTTTCTGGTCAGTTATAATGACACATTAACAGAGCAGATCAACTAAATATGAGCAGCTGTGCCTTACCCCAGATGACAACATACAGTATGGAGCCATGGTCAATGGGAAGGAAAGACCTTACTGCCAGAGACCTGGACTTAAAACATTCAAGAGTAAACAGCCTTTCAAGGAGTGCATGCTGAGGACTTTTGGCTAGCCTGCTCTTCAATGCCACCACAAAACCATTTCTACATTATTTAAATAAAAAAATTACCAAATAAACAAAAGTGATGTAAGTATAAAATCTCCACCTAAATTTTAATGACATAAGCTATGAGCAGTGACACATATTCTAAACTTTTACAAAAACAGAGACCCTTCAGATATTCCTGTCCTTGTTGGAGTACGCTGGTACCACCTAATTGTTTCTTATGATAAAGGGTCATCCTTGTGAATTATCATCACTTTTGCTTGTCAGGGACAGACTTTCGTGTTTCTCTAGAGAACTCGCCTCTTCTCTTACAGTTCAACCCAGCCGCCAGCGACTGAACTGTATGTAGTGCACTCTTTATTGCCAGGTCCACGGGCCATCACTGTCACAGTTTTTCAGAACCGTCTCCTCCCAACTTCCTATAAGTGCATTTTCTAAACTGCTTTGGATTGGAAAAGCAGATACACAAGGCTGATAAGACGATACTACTTTTGAATGCAGGATTTGGTGGAGACTTGGTGGAGACCCATTTGAACACTTGAAGGTCCTTCTTTACTCTGATTCAGGGGTATAAGGCAGAGGTCTACACTGCCAGAATTGGATTGCAAAGTGTTAGAGTATAACAGAGTTGAACAATTATGTGCTTTTATTGAAGGGTTATTTCAGCCAGTTTCTGGCTCGGCCAGAAACTCATCCTTAATTACTTCCTTTGGTAGGTATCTGATCCCTTCCATTCGGTCCCTTGCTGTCCTCAGGAAACGGACTAACATGAGGTCAAGGAGAAGTAAGAGTGCTTTTGTTGGATCAGGTGAGAGAGTCAGCAGGGACTGACTTCATCAGAGGAGCGGAGGCAGAAAAAAGGTGGAGTAGAAGGTAGAAGGTGTTTCCAGGTTCTGGCCTGTCTGGACACCGACGGACATAAAGACACTAGGAAGCTATTATAATAAGTGTTCAGTGATGTAATCTGACCATCTTTTCTTCTATTCCCCCAAGGGGACATTAGCATAATTCATAGTCTGTGAGAGTTAGGATAGGGAAAGTATTGGAATTTACCTTTTGCTACCTCTGGAAATAGGATTTCTAAGCAGGCTAGAAATGTTAGGCTGTGGGTGAAGGGGAAGAGGTAACCACATTTGACCCACAGCTATCAGTTCTGCTGGTATAACTCTTAGTTGGAAGTCAGCGTTCAAGGGATTCACCTGTTGGCACTCTTGAAATGGCAAACTACACAGATAGGACACAACTCATATTGCGGCTAAGTCATGTCATTTGTTCCTTTCCCAGTTTGTCAAAATTGGTGATTTCATAAAATAATTTTAGCCCTTTGCCTACATTTCTGTATGCTTACTAATATCTGTTAATTTTTTAAGGTGGGTTACTTTAGGATAAACAGTCTGCAAGAAGCTGTCAATTTTACAGGAGCCAAAGCTGCTGCCCACAAAAGCAGAGGCCGTTTCTCGAAAGCTGGAAATCCACAGCTTCAGAAGACACATTTAATGGGTTCTGAAATTCATTAATAACATTGCTGGTCTTTCAGGACTCTCATGACCTTGTCTCCTCTTTCTAAAATCACGAGACGGCCTCCTTACTTGTCTTCTGTTTACATTTGTCTTTTTTTTTGGCGGAAGTGGTGGTGGGTGTGGGTAGGTTTCAGAGCAACTAAAAGACTATGTTTTTAAATTCCATAGAAGACTAACGACTGAATAATTTTCTCACATCTCTGTTTGTACTTTCGCAGTCTGGTTGCATTGATTTGTGTCTCATAAGTAGACATTTCCTTTGTTGGTCACAAATCAATGCTGCAGAACAAACCCGCCAGTGCAATCCCACCCCCAACTCTCTTGCAGATTAAAAACAAAGCACAGTTTACATTTTTCCTTTTGAAAAGATTAATTTCATTGGTTGGTAATATATGAAAGGAAGACAGAACACCGGAGTTCACAGTCCCTGGGGAGAGGAACCCTCCCTAGCCTGGCAGTTTCTTTCACACTGCCTAGAGCAGCGCCTACTGGGAGAACAGCACTTACTCTCCACCCCGTGCCCCTAGTGCGTCCTGCTAACCCAATTATGGACCTCGCCTTAATACATCACACAGCAGCCTGGAGCAGCAGCACACTGTGATGTCACAGTCAGATATGATTTCATGATAGGGAAAAAGCCAAAAGGCAGAAGAGGCTGGGTGCACTATGACTTTATTCAAATCTTTTAAGAGGGGCAAAGAGGAGGTATATTTACCCCTGAGAGAAACAGCACAGCTTTTCTCATGTGGATGGGAAAGCTCAGTTCTGAAGATACCCTGGTGCTCCACCCCAAGGGCATAAGCAGGAAAAAGGAAGTAAGTACATGGAAGCGCTGACATCAAGCAGGCCACTCTTGCCTACACTTAGCTACAGGTGGAAGGCAAGCAGGCACGATTTGATTTACCCTGATTAAAAGAGCAATTTTCTACCCTCTTTTTTCTTTGTAAAAATAGCCATTCGATTTTGGCCTAGCTATTGCTGACTGTACCAGGCCCATTTTACTACATCACTGATTAAAAGGCATGTGCTTGGCTGAAGGCGCTGCAGCAGGGACGAGCAGTACAGCCTCGCCAACCCTTGTCTGGCACTCCAGGAAGGCCGCGGCTACCCCTCACTTTCCAGTGGATTGTTGGGAACACATGTTAGGCTCAAACTGGCTGAAATACAATTCTGGGAGCTGGAAACCTGGAATTTATTTAGCTTTTTAATCCTGACCTTAACAGAAGAGGGGAATCCTTTGATTTTTGGTCTTAAACACGAATGGGAAAATCCTGTGTTCTAAACTGAAAAGGCATCTGACATGAAGATGGTATTCAGAAAACAGCCTCCTTAAGTAGTGTACACAGAGATATATTTCCATACGGTGTGGAGTTACCCAGCATACACAGAAGTCAGGTTCCCATAAGGTATGGAGGTGGAAGTTGCCTAGAGACCTTGTACAGGGAAACCGCTCTGAGAAACAAGAAATCCTGAAGTATAGAGAACCTGAATATGGCCATCTCAGAAAAATATCTCCACAAATTCTGATAACTATAAGAAAGCTCATCAGATTGCCATAAGAAAGGACAATCTCAACCATTCTATGAAGCCACAAAAGTAACCCTGGGAGGAACTCTCAGGCCATGCTTTGGGAGATCTCATTTCCACAGGCATCTCCAACATGGAGAAAAGGCCCCGCTTCTTGACAGGCAAGCTCTAGTGAACAGCGTCTGTTAGGACTTGGGACCCAGGTCTGAGAATTGTCGGACTCCATTTTAAGAAGCATGCTTAATTTCTCCCCTCTCATTTACGGCTTCCTCTCTCCCTCTCTCCATTTTCCTCTCTCCCATTATCATTTACTTAATTTGTATCCTGGCCTTAATGGGGACAGAACAGCATGCAGAGGTGCTATTAAGATAAGAAATTTCAGGAAGAAAGATTTAATGAGGGGCTTAGGAGTTTTTGGAAGGGGAATAGGAAATTGTTTAGCGAGAACTGAGGAAAACTAAGAACATTAACTATCAGAATGAGAACAGTGGCTACAGAAGAAAAGCATCGGAGAGACACAGATGGTCTGCATTCTCCAGAACAAAAACAAACAGGAAATAATGGGGCCAGAGCCCCTCTCCCCTTCATTCCTCCCGCCAGCGTCAGGAAAACACACACACACACACACACACACACACACACACGCACGCACGCACACACAGAATTTGTTCTCATCAAAAAGTTTTCCTTCACACACTGAAAAGTGACTAAAGTCGAGGAAATGAGATAACAGGCTCTAGCCTGTAAAATGCCAAAGGGACAGAGCATTCCAGGGGTGGACAAGAAATAGACTAAACGTGCACAGTGTGGGGAAATTCAGGCTTCTGAGCACACTGATGACTGCATCAGACAGGTGACATGTGGCATGAGGGACAGAGGAGCTTTGCATTTAGCCTTCCGGTGGTTTATGTGTGCGGTGTATGTGTGGTTTGTGTGCAATGTGTGTGAATATGGTGTGTATGAATGTGGTATGTGTGGTGTGTGTATATGTGGTATGTATGTGTGGTGTGTGTGGTGTATGTGTGGTGTGTGTATATGTGTGGTGTGTATGTATGTGTGTATGTGTGGTGTGCGTGTGGTATGTATATATATATGTGGTGTGTGTGCAGTGTGTGTGGTATGTGTGTATGAGGTGTGTGTGTGTGTGTGTATGAGGGTGTTGTGGAAAGTGGTTGTTCCGGATGCAAGGGGGACAGGAGAGGTAGTGAAGGATAGAGGTTATTTGGGGCCTTTGGACTTAGCTAGGGTTTCAGTTTCAGTAATAAGTTCTTAAGGCATGGAGCTAACTCTTGCTAAAATGTAGCTGAAATGCATGGCTAGTTCCCAGGTTAAAAGCTCATCTGTCCCCACATCTCAGTGTTGAAGTTCTGCCTGGAGCACAAGCACGCACATGTAAAATCTGCAAAATTCGGCCACAAGGCTTTTGAAGAGGTGCACCGTGTGCCAGTGGCCTCCTTCCCCATGCCCAGTCAAATTTCACACTCACGAGCCCCATAGAGATAAACCACCGGGGTCACCCACGACTCCAGGCAGCAATGGGGACAGTTTTCGTGTTCCCTACTTGGACAGTGAGGAGTGTCTGTAAGAATGAAAGAGGTTGGGATGGAGGATGGAAATAAAAGCAAAAAAAAAAGTGTCCTTGTTTGAAGTTTTAAATTACAGGCTCAGTAAAAAAAACAAAACAAAACAAAACAAAACAAAAAACCCTGGCATTCCACCACATCCGGTCTAGTTACCAAATGGAAAAATAGGGTCATTAACATGTTTATTTGAATTACATTAGTCCTTCCCTTTCATATTTAATTTATTCTGTTAGAAAAAAAACCCACAGTGCTCTGCATGCTGGTGAAAAGCAGAAGTGTAATGGATCAGGGAGCTGGAATACAATGATCTTCACCCATTGTCTGTCTGGCAAAGGTTTTTCAGAATGTACCATGAGCATTCAGGGATGAAGAGATGGACCCAAGAGATGTAGGGTATAGTTATTAAAATTATATGGAGACACATTTGAATTAAGGAGTGGAAAGACTATTTTAACGTGGAAAGGAAGCTAAAACAAATCAATGAGAAAAGGTCCAATTAATGACTTCTTCAACCGTCTGTCTGTCCAGACACAAGGTTGGTGCTAGGTTTACCTATCAATCTCCGTCTGAGGAGGCTAAGGAAGTCTGCGTCATTAGCATTTGAAAAAAGCCAAGTCTCAGGATGATCTCATGAGTCCTGCTGTCATCTACAGGAGGCCAGATTAATCTCAGGACAATGGAAATGAACTTGTTATCTTCATGATAGCAACATGGCAAGAACATAAGGCTCGGGATCATATTGTCCCTGAGTCCCGCTCCAGTTTTCAGCTATACTTGTGCACATAATTTAGTTTTCCTCATCCATGAGATGAGAACATGAACAGTCCACAGACAGTAGAAAAATCGCGTGAAATACCTGTCTGAATGTTCTATGAAGCACTAGACAGATAGCGTGTTTACTTCTAGAGACAGTGCTGCCAAGCCCAGGCTGGTGTGTCAGCGGTCCTGACAAAACTCAGGAGGACTGGGCTCAGGCTGCCTGTGTGTATCATTCACTACCTGAAGGGATTTCTCCCTAGGATGTTGAACTTGGGTTCACAAAGTACCTCAACAGTAGGTTGCCACCCACTCCTAATGAGTCATTTCAAGTTCAAATCTTCGTGTTGAAGATGCTAACGTGTGGAGGCTCTTTAGGCCCAGATTCCTGCTCCCTTGTCAGACTGGCAACCCCCGCTTCTGACTGCGGCACAGTCTAGTGACCCCAACCTCACCGTGCTGCTGTGGGCACTCTGGTGCTCTAAGACCAGCTCAAGAGGAACAAGGTGTAGGGCAGTGCTCTGCGGCCTTCCTTTCTCAGGCTCTCTGGCAGAGTGTACATGCGCGTGGGGTGTCAGCCTCCTGCTTTTCCTTAAGGCACATTTTTCACTTTGCTATGGACAGATCATGTTTTTGTTATGATTCTTTCTCTTTGGTCCAGTTTGTTGAACATTTTGCCAGCTGTCTCTAAGCTGAACCTTGGCTCAGATGCAACTGCATTCATATTAAGAGCATTTTGTTTGGAGCCTTTAGTGTACTTAGAATGTAATTTTGACAGGGGAAGGGGAGTTAAATCACAACAATTCTAGCAGAAGATAATGGCAAGCTATGTGTGGGACCCTTTCTGGATAAAATGCTCCAAAAACAAAAACAAACAAACAAACAAACGAGACAAACTTCAGAATGGATTAGACTGATCATGATATGAGATGAAGCCTTCTGTTTAGATGGTCAAGTCAAGGCAGGGACCTGATAATAGTCTATAAAGGGATGAAGAGCCTGGGAAGGGGGAAATGTATTCCCTTATTAAATTCTATTACACAAGGAAGAAAATCTTACTAGTATTTAAGCAAATAAGCACTTTACACACAAGGCTGGAAACTTGAAAATTCATTAAAGGTTGATGACAGAAATAGTATCACAAAGTTTAGCTAAATTCATGGGCAATAAGTTTAGAGTTATTCAGAGAAACATTCGTGAAGGAAGGTAATTAATCCCTGAAGTCAGCAACAAGGACCTAACAGTTTCCTGGGCCTGTGGGCTGAAACTGAATATTGATCTGAAAGGACCATGAGCCTGATCCGTGGGGGGTTTACTTAAAACCACCTGCTCACAAGACACTACGGGGCAATCATGATGCTAAAGCAGGCACAGGAGGGCCAGAAAGCTTGCAAATTCTCAAACCTGTGGCCATCTACCTCCTACTACCTGAACCACGCCATGCCAGGTTTCCCTGAAGTAATTACTTCCCTGATACAAGTGAAAGAATTTGAATCAGAGACCTTCCAAGAGGAGAAGAAGGTCACAGGGCTCCAAAGAGGCAGATCTGAGATTTGAACTCACGATTATCTGTTTCCAAAAATCTGCTACCAACTCTTGCTGCTTTAAAGTTTAAAAAAAATACTTTTTTATATAATATATAAATGTTGTGTGTGTGTGTGTGTGTGTGTGTATGAACACGTGCGCTGCTGTGTTTCACGGCAACTGCCCTTACCTGCTCATTCATCTTGCTGCCTTTTTGACCAGAGACTTGAAGTGCTAACAGTTTGAGATGACTAGTTTGACCTTTCAGAGAGAACTATCTGGTCCTTTTCTTTATTTTCCCTTTATCTAAACTGCATGCTGTAGCTTTTTGTTAGCAAACCATGTGTATGTCTACATCTTACAGTAATGATAGCTCTAGATCTTGTTAAGAAGGAACAAAAGGAGCAAACATGTTGAAAAGTGAAAGGGCATACGGTTAGTAACACACAGCTGGGCATCACAATGAAGTTTTGCAGTCTATGTTTATTAATGGCAACTGACTCTTCTCCACCTACTAAGTGTTTATAGGTTTTCTAACCTATACTCATACAGTTGAATAGAAGTAATATCTAAGAAGTGAACAAATACTAGACTTCATAATTTTTGTGTTAGTAATTCTAATGGTGAATTAGTGTGTTTCAAATTGAAAGATGAAACAAACACCCCCCAAAACACCCAAATATTAGGATGGAGAGAAGGTGGAAGAGAAAGTCCAGAATTTACTCTCATAGACTTAGTGGGTCCAACCAAATGGGTTTGACTTGCTTCTGTTTTGAAGACAGTGCAGTTCTGCTTAGGCGCCTGTGTTACAAGGATGTTGATAACTTAGAGTTATGAGACGATGAATGTCCTAAGAGTTTTTAATGAGCTTTTAAAATTTATGTTATTGAATATCTACACCTGAATTTTCATTCTTGCAAACAGAGATGGTTTATTTTTCAATATTCAGAATTATTATTATTATTATTATTATTATTATTATTATTTTAAGACAGAGTTTCCTCTGTGTAGCCCTGGCCGACCTGGAACTCACTCTGTAGATCAGACTGGCCTCAAACTCAGAGATCTGCCTGCCTCTGCCTCCAGAGTGTTGAGACTAAAGGAGTGTATCAGTACTGCCCAGAAATATTCAGAATTAAATGTTTACAAGTAATTAGGATCTATCACTAACGGTCCAGTTAATAACAAAGTCATCTCTAAACCTTTTCCAGGGTCTCTTTTTTTCCTGAACATTTCTGCTCTTTTTTTCCCTTTTCCTTAAATATTTATCCACAGATACTGCAGGTTTCCATAACTCTGTGAAGCAATGCATGACTTTCACAAATAGTTGGAGGTGGACCACTCTGAGAGTGCCAGTGGCCAACAGGGAAAAAGTTAATATAGTCTGACATCATTAAGAGAAGATAGATGAGCCGGGCAGTGGTGACACCTTTAATCCCAGCACTCGGGAGGCAGAGGCAGGCGGATCTCTGTGAGTTCTAGGCCAGCCTGGTCTACAAGAGCTAGTTCCAGGACAGGCAGCAAAACTACACAAAGAGACCCTGTTTCAGAAAAACAATAAAAAAAGAAAGAAAAAAATAGGAAAAAAATAGATGAATCTTTGAGAAACCCTTTTATTGCTTAAGATTATGTCCATAGAAAGGCGTACATTCTTCCAGCACCAATGTGATGATCATACTGCAAACAAGGCCTGGGATGTGTCATTACTGAACTCAGAAAGCTATGCCAGTTGCTTAACTGATCAGCATCAAAGAAGAAAGATAATACAGGGAAAATGTCAGTGCTGACTGCCTACAGCATCCCAGAACTTGATAAACAGGCATGCTGAGGATAGAACATGGCACACAAGTCTGACTGGGGGCTTAGTGCTTTGCTTCTGGAGCTCCATATGAACCACATGTGCAGAGGGGGAAGAGTTAACAAGACTGACCAGCTCCAAATGGCTTCATCTGTGCAAATAGAAAGTTCCGATTTTGTGAGTGTTGTCTGGCTGGTTTACTTGATTACACCATGGATTTAATGTGGTTAACATCACACTCAGACCCCAAGCAAATAAGATGGCTCAGTATAGTATTTTGTATTTAGTACCTTCTTAATACAGTTATTCACTGACTAAATGTCTTGGGGTAGAGAAAAAAAACTTTCATAGTCACAGGTTCTAATTTCAACTAAAATGCATAGCTGCCAAAAATGAGCAGGAGTATCAGCACTAGGCTGTCTGAGGCCATGAGCAAAATAACTCAAGGTGCCACTTCACTTATGTTGAGGCTGTGGTATTGCTAAACTAGCTACGCCAAGACAAGACAATGATCACTTGGTACATTTCTTACCAGCTGAGAGCGCTCCTCCTAGCAATCTCTTCCAAAAAGAGATAATTAATCAGCAGCAAACTCCCTGAGTTTATTAAGATTATATTACCAACCCGTCAAATGCTCACAGCATCTAGCTGGGGTACGAAAATGACAGATTCATTTTCCTCACTTTTCACATGGGAAAACAGAAATTTGCTTCTATCGCAGTCACCCTAATCCTTTGAGGAGTGGGAACCAAAGTAGTCAACAAGTAATATAGCTTGAGCCACTATCTCTTTCAAACATTTGCATACAGTTTGCTAAAGTGTGGGGTGCACAGTTATCAAAGTGGCAATAACCCCTCATTGAATTTTGCTTCAGATAATCACAATCTCGCAGGAGAGGGACATACAAAAATATAGGGATGCTTAATAATACTAGTCACCTAGCTAATGTGATCAGGCACACATTAATTAGAATTCCTTAGTAACACCTTAAAGACACTAAAAAGGAGAATTAGAACCCAGAAGACTGTTAGCATCTTTAGTTGCTTTTAACATTTGGGGCTTTGGTTTGGTTTTAAGGTGTACTGTTTCCTCTTTTCTTGTCTTGTAGAATCAGGCCAAGGCAATCAGAGCACTGACAGAACTCCCCTGACTGCCAGTGGAGTGGATTACTAACTCTCACATGTCCTGGTCAGCAGTGACCAGTAAGCAGTTATTTTCTTTTAGTAGCTTGGTTGTAGTTCCAGGAGCAGCTGTCCTCACTGCACAAATCAAGTCCTCTTTTCAGGGGGTTCTAACTCAACCATCAAAATACCAAAATATGCTTTGGTTTGAACTTGGTGTACAGAGTCTCCAGCCCAGGAATGACTGCGGTTTACTTCCAAATTTAAGAAAATATTGAATTTTGTAGGTTATTTATTTACTGTTTTCAAATATGTTTGAGGAGTCGTTTAAACTTTCCATAGGAAAGTGTACTAAAAAAGGCATGCCATTTTATTACCTTTGGCCATTCATTTGGAATTTCAGCACATCAATGGAAGAAGTAAATGATGGGGGAAACATTTATTTGTTTTACTTACCAAATACAGATGTTTTGACCACTTGGGTCCTCATCAGTGCTCAAAATGTTGGTGTGTTGTAACATAATGAAATAAAGGTGCTAACATCTTTGTTTTGTTCTTTTCAGTGGTATGCAGAATGGAGTAATGAGTTCTTGTTTTGGGCCCTGTATAACTCAAGAACTCATTTCAACTTAAATAAATTAAATAAGCAATTAGTTCATAATATGGCCTAATCACCTCTGGTATTTTGAAACAAACAAAAACAGAAAAATGGCTGTTGAACATTTGCAGTTAATTACTTCCATATAAAATACTCCTGTGGATTTCATTACAGGTGACACAAATTTCAGATGTAAGTTTTGTTTGTGATAGAGAGTCTGGACTATTGTTGTGTAGATTCCCATGAAGATTCTGTATCCTTCCCTACTCCTTTTCTAAAGAACAGACAGCCTATGCAAGCACATTCTTTCCCTCTTTAATTGACAAAAGTAAGCCCTTTATTTCAAAGACCCTGGAGAATAGGCTATGTTCTACATTGGCTCTAAGGATGTGAAAGAGCAAAGAGAAGCCAGTATTATTTCAAGAACTGCAAAGTTCCATTCTACACTCAGAGGTGGAACATTCTTGCTTGCATACGTGTATATGTAGGATTATCCTTGGAGATCAGGACAGTCTCATGGAAATCCTTCTGAGAAAAAGGCTCAACCTAGCAAATAGCCTCGACCTGTCTCTAACGTAAAGGGGGAAAAAGGACATTCTAGCTTCAGTGTAACCATGACTTCTTGGATTTTCCCCACCCTCCCTTCAGAAAGGTAATGGTCATAGTGTGTGCTAAGAAACTGGTGATACAAACCAAGGTACTGTGAGTCATCTTGGTTACTTTCCCATCATTCAATGTGTGTAGCGGCACTGGGACTGAATCCAGTGAGCCAATAATAGAAAACAGATGATGGAACATTGTTGGTGAGGTTTACAAACCATAGCCTCTGCTTCATAAATAGGTCCTAAACTTCTCGGCTAATCCTACCTCGATGCCTTTGGCTAATCCTACCTCGGTCAACCTTCACTGGTAAGCATCCAGATCCTTCCCTCGGCATGATCTCACTGTCAGGTCAAATGTAGAGCTCACAGTTCTACAGGTGATATTAGATGCTACAATGCATTTCTAATTTCTAGTACTCTGAATTTCAATACAGAAATCTAAGTGCAACTAAAGTTTTTCCTGTTATGACAGCTTTATGGATGTCACTCATTTTATAATTTAGGTTAACATATTTTTCTTATGTCTGGTTTGGAAGAGCTTCTTCTGTATCTTAGGGTCATGAAATCATTCAGTCCGTGTGTTGCTTTGCTTGCCAGCTATGGATATCCCCTCACTAAGTGATGCCTTCCACACAATGGGTATTCAGTAAACATCCTTTGCAGGATGGAACTGGCTTTGCTACAAGGGAAAATGGAATATGCAATAGAGTTCTAAATGAACTTGAAGGAAGACTAATAGATCTTGAGTGTATGGTTTTAAAAGAACAGGTATCTAAAACAAGTGTGCTTTGATGTAGCTTCCCAAGGGAAGGAAGTAGGCAAAGTTTCACTACTCAGGGCATTTTAAAGTAGAATAGACAAAACACCAGAGGGGTATGTTGAAATATGCGTAGTCTGTCTGTGAATTAGTGTTTACTTTCAATATAATTATAAGTGAAGCAACACTGCAATGGGAATTTTTCATACACTTGAAAGCTATGGCTACTATGTTCCACAGTGACCATATGTTGCACATATTGGTTGGCATGGCTGTGTATCCCTACTGCCCTCTAGTGGATAAAATGCAAGGCCTACCTGATTAGCTGATCTGAGGAGCTACTACAGTTTGGGGGTATATCAATCCTTAATCATTTAGGGTAGAAAGAAAATAGCTGTGTTGATGCATTTTCCATCAAATTATAAAATTGAAGGGCATTAAAAACAACAGAGTCAAACTCTGTAATTAAGACTGCCATTTAATGTTTGTTCGCACACGGTATTCATTTCTGTGTGTCCCTGCCAAAGAGCCATTGTGTAATGTTGTCCTCACATGACATTAAAAATACCAGTTCCCTGGAAAATGTGAAAAAGCAACTGTGCTGCCTTGAAATCCATGGAGCTTGCTTTTGGAAACAGAAAATTAATACAGATGCAGGAAGATAATTTGGAACACAAATAATGGCTAGAAGAAACTTGAAAATCAGTCCTGCTCCTTCAATCTGAGCAAGCACATCAGTAATCTCCGGGGGTGTGCTGGCTGTCACTCAGAAGAGGGCAGGCAAATGGGTTTCAGAACAGGGACACTGGCTGGAGAGAAGGCTGAGTAAACACGCTTTCATAGTGGCAGGGAGGACAAGAAATCCAAACCCACATTTGGTGCTTCAGCCTATATTTAGTGCCTTCCCAGTTAGGCTGCTTTCAGGTAGAGAACCCAGAAGCTTCACCTCCAGTGAGGAGAGCTACAGAGCTGCAGAGACATTTAGCATTTTGTCGTCATGACACAGGGGAGATGGGAAGGCAGTTCTCTTTGTATCATATTATTTTTTTTCGAAAAGATTTACAGTTTAGTCACTATTTTTAGCCCCATACTTAACATGTTAAAGAAGTCTTCTAAAATATCAAGTGGAAACAACTGTACAACAAGTCTTCTCTTGCCCCCATGACTGATAAACCAAGTAGAATGAACACAACTCAAGTGAAGAGGAGCACGTCCTATACCTCTTGAGTGCAGCAAACCAATGGCTCTTTCCATAACTATGCACAAAAAATGGACTCAGTCTTTAAGTGTCACAGTTGTTAGAAACTGGTCATGTGCGAGCAGCTGCAAGTCTCAGGGGAGGGTATCTATGGCAGGCACATATCAGAGAGTGACAATTTTCACAGTCTCTGATTTGGTAAGGAAGCAATGGTTTCGCAATCCAAAGTGGATCCCAAGGACTCCTGGTCCATTGCAAAGAAACCAGGGCCAGCAAGATGACTCAGGGGTAGAGGCCCATCGCCAATCCTGAAAACCCAAGTTTGATCCCCAGAACATACACGATAGGAAAAAAACTGACTCCTGCAAGTTGTTCTCTGACTTCCACATGCACACCATGGCAAACATGCACTGATACGCATATACACTTGCACATATGGGCACATACTCATATACAATGGATAAATAAAATGGTAGACTTAGAAAAAGGTATACCAGAAAAAAAGCAAACCTTTAATATGACCTGAGAAATGTTTTGGAATCTCTGTTCTCATCTAATCAGATTTTCTGTGTATCCACTGGCGTCTCTATAGCTAGACGAATGGAAGCCCCAGCAGAACTGGGGGTAAACAGTATGGGGGTCACAAGGAGGAAATGGAGCCCCTTTCCTGCTTAGCACCACGGACAGAGCTGTCAGAAGCGAGACATCTTGGATTTCTCCTTGGTGTTCAACTCAAAGAAATCAGCATTGTATTTTAAATACAAATCTGATCCCCATTATGACTGTAGCCAGGGTGGCACTGTGTTCTGCTGCCCCTTCTCTGGGTGGCCACTGGTGACAAACAGTATTAACTCTGAAGAAAAAGGTCTCCCTCTACCTGTGCACATGGGGGAAGGATGGCTGACACAGGAGAATGATGTTTCTTTGATCTTCCTCTATCACTTCTGTGGTGTTTGAACAATCACAGCCCTCTAGGGAGCAATACCCAGCCTTTCTTATGACTAGAGGAGTCCATCCATTTAAGCCTTGGGATCTCTGGAGCATGGAGATTGTTGAGGGGCACCAACAGGAAAGACAATAAGCAAAGACATTTCCAAAGCAAGTACCACTAGAGCAGACTGCAAACAGAGCTTTGCTTTCCTCTGGGTTCTGGCTTTTACAGGGTGAAAATCACTGTTAGGTCCTGTAGCTACATAGCAGTGTCTGGGGAGCCAGTCTCCACCCCTCAGCTTAGCTGTGAGTGAATCTCCATTTTCTGTACTGCAGAAGACTAAGGCAAAGAACCAGTGTGAGGAACAAGCTTCCTGGCACAGTCACCCAGCACTGGCTCTCAGTGTCACTTGCTAAACACCCAGTCAAAGCTTTTCTCACCTGACTGTTAGCAAGATACAACCCAGGCAAAAGGAATGTGATTGCCAGGGAACCTACTTTTAAACATTTTTACAGGCTTTCAATCTTTTATTTTTTAGTTTCTTATATCCACACGAAAGCTTAGCAAGAATAGAAAGTAAGCTGAAATCTAGACTTTTGCCAGCTCAGGACACATGTTCACCAAATGGTGGAGTCCTCATTCAAAACCCCAGCAAGACAAGAGGAGCTCTGTTTGCCCAGCAGCCTTTCAGAGGCATTAAGGGCAAGAGAGAAGGTAAGTAATTCACTATGCGTCCCCATTTCTATAATGGGGAAGGACGTCTTGATACATTTACAATACTCCTCTGGGGATATTTCATCATTTATACCTAAACTCTAATGGACAATAATTGATTTGAACTTTCCACTTAGCACAGAGCTGTAAACAGCTTCAGTGCAGACGGCAGCAATGAGCCGACGTTTTGTAAAGTGGAGAGAGATTCAGAAAAGTTTTGTACTGGGTCATGCCATAGCCTAACAGCTTTTGTATTCAGGGAGGAAACAGTTTGTCCTCCTGGTTTTAATAGCTAGGCTAATAGAGTTTCAAGCCTGCAGTAGGTCTAGGTTATCTTTTGAAGGCATTCCATTTCAACCCTTCACTATTATGATGGTTTATAACCCAGTCATAAAGATGCACTCCTGATCTAGACACACATCAGGACACATTCAGAAACAGAACTTTCTGAATGCTAATTTCTTGTAGAAAGAAAAAATGTAAGAGATAAAACTCTGTGTGTGTAATGTGTGTGTGCACACACGCGCACGTGTGTATGAAAATCTCTTTGAGTCTGGTAGACAATTATCTCAGGGAAACACTCCCCTTTTCTAAAGTCCATCATCTTGCGAATATATCAAGCTTCTGCCCTTCTTAGTTTCTGACTCATCTTAGCGTACACACTCAGAATGACTGAAGCCCACTCTACAGCAAGGCATAACGAGCCTCTTACCAGCCCTGTGAATGTTCAAACCGACAACATTTTGGGGAAATCTCTGCTCTCAGGATCTGCTTTCTTTCTGCTTTAGGCATGACAATGGGGTCTAGAAGAAACTTAAGACCATTCAAACTTCTGCTCAAAACATGACCTGACTTTCCTACCTGTCTTGATGATGAGGGTTGGGATTTCTTGCAATGGGTATAAAGCTCACTTAACAGCTGTACTCTGACAAAAAGAAAAAAAAGAAAAGAAAAGAAAGGGAAGAGGCCCCTTTGGAATAGCTGCTGTCACCTCCCTAGTGTCAGAGATCTATAAACCTGTGGCTATGAAGTAGGACCTTATGAAGTAATCTATAAGTGCTTACAAAACTCATTTTAATCTGATGTATGAGGAACATAGAACACAGCAAGATGATTCAGTTTATGAACAATTTCTAACTGATATTATTTACTGTACGTGAGCTTGACATGAAATATGAATTTTCTGGTAATTTAGCTGATAAGATTGTAAAAGCAAAAACATTCTACCTTCAACTGCAGCTCCCTTTCTAAAATGTACAGAGAAAACATGAAACAACCACATATTTGTGCAGCATTTTCCCTAGAGTTTAAAACGCATTAAAGTGAATATAACTTGTTCTGCCTGGTCCTGAAAATAGCACTCTGCTGATCCCGTCACTGACCCAGCCCTGCTTCGATCCTTGTGCTGAGTATGTAGATGGCTCTATGCAAGGTACTCAAGCCTTTCACAGCCTCAGTGTTTTCTGTTTCTTATTTGTGGAGAACAATGTCTGTACATTCCTATTTACTTACCGAGGAGGTGATGAAATTATGGCACAAGCTACTGGAAAATGGGGTTATATATGTTGGGTCAATCTCCTTGACCTTTAGTGCAGTCTGACCAATGACAGAATCAGAAGTGTGTTTCACCCCCTTGGATATTCTTCAATGTGGAAAGGTCATTTTCTATCATTTGGCTGTTGTGGTTTAGCCATACCAATGTTATTCTCTAGGCAGATCCACCCCCACTATGGTTTAAGGCCAAAGGGCAACATTTTAAAACTGAATCTTAAAAGCAAATCCAGCACCCTCAAATTTGATTGAAGCAGCTACTGTTCACTTAGCTTGTAGATGAACCCCTAAGTCCCTCCTTTAACATCACACTTCCACAGAACACTTTAACCCCAACATTTCATACAATGGTACCTAATGACTACAAATTATTTCATCAGTGATCAACAGGGTATGTCAAAAGGACCCATCTGTAAGGTACTTAACTGTGGACCATTACTCCAATGTATTAGACTTGCCTTTCATAAATGTACTATTTTTTTTAAATAAAATGATGCAGCCAGATGCCTTTAATCTGAGCACTAAGGATCCAGAGGCTGGTGGATCTTTGAGCAAGAGGCCATCCTGGTCTAAAGAGTGAATTTCAGGCCAGAGCGCTACACAATAAAACCTTGTTTAAAAAATTAGGAGTGTATAACTTAAATCCACTTCCTCCTTTTGATATCAGCCTTGATACTCAAAGCTCCATAACTCATAAGAATGGTAAAAGATTAGTAGAGAATGTTCAGAGCAAAGGCCAAAGAACTTTCCTTCCTTGCCTCAAATGTTGAGGGGTAATTTGGTAACAGCCATCTGTGAGATGAGGCACTGGCTACCCTACTCTCCTCACACGTAACTCAAATCAAGCATTTTAAACCAGGGTTTGAGAATGTGATGAATTTAGTGTTCTGCCATAATTCAGAGGTCAAGCCATACAAAACACTGTGATGCTCCACTGTAAATTTTGTGAAATATACCTGGTCCCCACTTACCTGTGACAATTCAAGTGCTGTTGGAAGTCAGAGTCAGTGAACCACTTGAGTTCCAGACTGTGGCTTTCTCACCAAGGCTTAAAGAATGAACCATGGAGCGTCTCTTGAAATAATTTCATAAGAAGCCCGTGGAGGATGCTAGGGTTGCTCCACCCCACATGCTACATTAACTGTTGTCACAGGGAGTCAATGCCATATTAACTGCCTGGTCTCCTTATTGACCATGCTTTTCAAATGCTTGGTGGAGGTCAAGGAAGCAAACCTAACTCCTATGAAACAAGTATGAGATTTCTCTGTTTGCTTTTGCAAGTGTCATTTACTGATTTTTAAAATCAGCAGTCAGCTGTATACAGCTATATTCTAATTGTCATATGAAAACCTTAATTCAGGGACACATCCTTTAAAACAATGTATTATTCAGCAACCTTAGGTAAACATGCAATTTAGGAGAGGAAACGATGCACAGAGACAAGTAATCACAG
Organism: Ellobius talpinus; assembly: GCA_001685095.1. NCBI lineage: Eukaryota > Metazoa > Chordata > Mammalia > Rodentia > Cricetidae > Ellobius > Ellobius talpinus. The sequence goes on along the minus strand of LOJH01004303.1, from coordinate 1,357 downwards.
ATACAAAGCGTGCTGAATTTCTGTGCCATGCACTTCACACCCCAACTCATCTCGCAGGGAAACTACAGAAGGGGCAGAACCATTTCTATTATGATAATTCACAAAGGGAGGCCATATAGATATGCATGCTAAGTCTCTCCCCACCTCTCCATTTACATGCCAGGATTTCAACTCTGCCACACTGAGTCCCTTCATTTAGCCAATTAGTCCTTCCAACTTCACGTAGTGCACGCCAAGAAGAAGGAGAAATAGAAGTGCTGACGTTCACTGCTTTGAAAGTTGCTATTCTAATGCCAAAGCTGCCTCTTGAGCAATTTCCAGAATGTATTAACATGGGAGCAAAGCTCTATTCCTAAAGACAGGGATCACATTATGCAGGGAGCCCCCTTCAACATGTCACAATTGCACAGCATCTCTCCCATCCCCTGCAAGACCTTACAGTTATAGTTAGCATGGGCTCAAGTTTATGGCTCTTGCCAGGCAAACCTAGGAGGTCTTCCTGAAGCAAAGGGACCAATTTAATGATAGTTAGCAAGCAAAGCATGGCACATTTTCTAGACCACAGATTGGCTAAATCCTTGCATTGTGGTGCTGAAGAAAGGCAGTCAAGGTCCAAAGCAAACCAGTTTCTCAGTTTTGATTACTGTGAGGGAGTCTCCAGTTTCATTGTTTCTCCTTTAAACCCACTAAGCCTAGGCTCATTTTAAATTATTTTATTCAACAAGAACTCTTGCGTTTTTTTGATATTAAGTTGAAAACAGTTGCAAAACGACATAGCTGTGTTTGTGAGTGTTCTCAACACATGTGCTTCAGATAGCACCAAGTAATAAAGGACTCTCTGACTTAACTTGAAACCATTTACTATGCTGCTAATCATTCTTCCCACAGTGGTAGGGATTTTAATATTTCTCCCTGGCTCTCAGCAATGGATTCAGGAGAGGAAAAGATGCACAGAGAGACAAGCAATCATAGCTATAAGCATGGTGAATGCCTCATTAAGGAGACCAGAGGGGGCTCAAACATTTCTTCTACATTATGTTAGCCTTTTCTACTCAGATTCAGTCCTTTATTTGACTTGTGATGTGCACGAGTGGTCTCTGGAGTTCTTTACTGAGGCAGGGTGGCACAGTGGAAGGAGTACTTAGCTATGATCAAAGGCTCTAACCTTACACCCTAGCCTTTCTCTAAGTTGCTCTACTTTCTTGGACCAAGCTACCACCTCTTTGTAGCCTTCCTTTCTCCCATATACAGTTTGGGTAGTAGATGAGCTGATCCTATAATGTCCTTTCTAGCCTGCCTGACTCTGCATTTCCTTCCTTCCTTCCTTCCTTCCTTCCTTCCTTCCTTCCTTCCTTCC